>OZ010590.1:205059-490059 GCA_963932145.1 Acanthosepion lycidas | reverse complement strand
CTTAGACTCTAGGGTTTTAGTTAATGTTCAGGAAATGGCACCATACATTAATACCACCTCTGAGTCAAAAGTATCTCTACTTGAGGTTGTCATTTTAACCAAAAAAAAAGTCCAGTGTTTAGCCATGCAAATTTTCACATCCTTTCCAGTAGAATTTATCTTGCTTCCTAGGTATGTAAAAGATTCAGTATATTTTAAATTCATCTGAGACAGTTTGTATTGAGCCTTGTTGGTTGAAGCTTGTGAATTCAGTTTTAGAGGCATTGTTGGCAGCAATTTCTAGATTATGTAGGGAAACTGTAGCATTGGTAATGGTGTCTGCAGTGATAGTTAGGTCATCTGCATAATCAATATCTGTCAACTTTTTTGTAGGATATTGACTTGAGAGTCTTGGGGATAAAATAAAAACTAGATGTGTGTTGAGGAAAGTTATCAATATGTAGACAAGGGTGATAATAAAGAGAAAAGGTGCAAGGATGTTACCCTGAAGAATCCAATGCTTTGATGTCAATGAAGCTAGTATCTCTGGGGATCTAACTAAAGATTTAGTATTCTTGTATAGTATCATTATGGCTGTTACTGTCTTGGTGTGGGGGATTCCATATGACAGAAGGATCTTCTTCATTTTTACTCTATGTACAGAAGGGAAGGTGTTAGAGAAATCTACAAAAAGTAAGGTGGCCTGTAGATTTTTTTCCCCGATGCCCTCAATAATTTGCCAGAGTCAAGATTTGTTCAACGGTTGACTTCTTTTTTTGAAAGTCATTTTGATGTTTTTTGGAGCACATTTTCTACTTATGGCTGTTTTCTGTTGAGAAGCATTGAAATCTTTGCTGCAATGCAAGTGAGTGATATTCTTCTATAATTTTTGCTGATCCTTGAAAGTATGCAGCCTTCTGTTCATCTTTATGACTTTTCCATTATATGTAGCATTACTGAATTCTCCATTATATGTAGCATTACTGAATATCATTGAAATCCTAAGTTTTCCAAACCTCTGGAGGAATGTTATCAAGTCTCATTTTTTTTTTTTTTTTTTTTTTTTTTTTGAAGCTGTTTCAAGTTCTGTATCTGTAAAGTTTCTAGGTTTAATGTTAAAAAGTTGTTCAATCATTTGCTCAACCTCAGTTTCTAAAATGTCAGGTACATTCTCCAAGAGATTATTAAATTTTTTTGACATTTATTCAGCCTTTCTGCCTGACTATTGGCTTTTAACTTGGATTTATTTATTGATTTTCTGCTGTTGATCTCATTGATAGTTTTCCAAGCAAGAGCAGATTGTTAGCAGCAGTAGAGTTGATGTGCAACATTTTTCCTGAATGTATTCAGCTTGTTGATCTTTATAAATGTTCTTCAGTTGAGCAAATGTTTCATTGAAGTCTTGGATAGATTTAAGGGATGGATCTTAATTTCTTACTGTGGCTTTTTTCTTTCACATTAGCCTTTTGTAATTCAATGTTATTTAACTCCCAAGGTATGTGATGCTGATGCTTAGGTTATAAGGGAATGACATCTGCTGCAGCCTGTTCATAAGAAGTGATAAAATTATTGTAAGTTGTATTAGGAGATTGATTCTTGGCATCTGCTTGTAGCGTTTCAAACTTATTTCTGATAGCAATGGTGTACTGGTCTTTGAAATGACTCTTTGTTGTTAGAAAAAAACAGTCATATGGTGGGAAGGCAGACTGGTTTGTCTTATTGGCTCTTTGGCCAAATCAGTCTGAAGATACTCCTTCAAATGTGCTGAAGGCTTGGCAATTCATTACACTGTTCTTCCACTTGTTTATCAGGATGGGACCCAATTGGGTCTTTGTATCACTGGTGTGAGTAAATATCTATTTTTTTAGAGCTTTTCTTTTGAAATTTTGTGGTTATGCATACAAGATTATTTTCATGTATAAAGTCTTTGAGAAAGATCCCATTTCTGTTGGAGGTCACTTGATATGAAAATTTGTGTACATCACTGACAGCAACCTGAGGATTCATATATTCACCAATAATCAGGACATTATGGTTTGGGACTAGGTTGACAAGAGAAGAGAGGTATTAATAGAAATGTGTCACCTTTTCTTTGTTGCTAGAGTTTGTTGTTGCAGGAGATGATAGTCATTATAGAGCTAACAATGAATATAGCTATGATGATTGAAGGTTCAATTTCTTCAAAGTACATGAGCGTTTTATGGACTAGCGGACTGAGTGACATGCCAACTCTGCCAATAGTAGTACCTGTGGAAATTCTCCAAACCAAAGCCGAGATGAGGACTCAGTATTTCTTTTATAGATAAAGTAATTTTTCCATAGAAAAGCAGAGAAAGTTATTTCTATAATTCATGTTTTCAATATGAAGTGAATACTTAGAAAATCAAATTCATTATTAAATAGTAATTAACTAATTTCAATTTAACCTGATTGACAGTGTATGGATGCACATGAACATATCTACTGTATCACATATATGACGGGGTGGTGAAAAAACCCTTTGCCTGACCTGCTTCCCTAAATCTGATCAAATGACCAAACATGAGATTTTGTTGAACTTTTCAGCACTCCCACATGTTTGTTTATATTTAATGTCATCCTGCAAATTAAAATCAAGCAATCATGAATGGTTCTGATGAGATATGCAGAATCCTCCCCACCCCCAAACCAGGATATCACAGTGGATATTTTGCATGGAGGAGGAAAAAGGTAAATGATATCTGTGATGTCTTCTCTCTTATAAACCTCAGTGAGTCAAGCTTATTTGATCAAATGAATTGCCATGAAGCCAGTTTTGTCAGAAATGATGAAGCTATTGCTTAACATTGACAGTTTTTTTAATCACTTAATGACATTTAATGGGCTAACATCTTTATTGTTTTTGTTTTTTCTTGCCTTCTGCTTGATATACTTTAAATCTTGCTCAAGTATACAAGTCAAAACAAAAATAAAGATGCCTATTCAAAAGAATCCTTGAATAATAATAATATCTCACCTGAAATTCAGCTATAAAACAACTTTAAATTAAAGCACTATGATGCTGGCTAAAAATAAGTGCTATTTCTATTAATGAATTCCTAAATGCTTGATTAAAAAAAAAATGTCTTTAATTTCAAAAACACCAGGAAAGATATAATCCTTTGGATTTTATTTATTTTTACATTCCACTGGGTTCATTAATGAGTCAATGAACAGTAATATTACAGTAGAATCAATGTGTTTGTTGGAGTGAAACACACTAAAGTATATAGGTAGGTATGACCAAGATTTGACATGTAGAAATTAGTTTAATAATAAGATCAGGGTTTAAGATGACATTTATAGAAATAGAGAAATTTGTACATGATGGAGAAAAAATATTGATTTTAGGACTTTAACATTACAAGAAGATATACATCCGAAACAACAAAAGCAAAAAGGAATTTTAAAAAATGGAAACACAGCTGTGAATATAGAGAATGCATTTTTTCATCTATGCTATTTTTTCTCTCTGCCTGTCTATCTGTCTCTCTCCCTATCTGGAGTAAGCATCATAAATATAATATGACATGTATATCAGTGTATTAGTTGTAGAATGAATCTTTCAGAGCAATCATTGTTTATCCAGCTCACAAATTGAAAAAATATGTATTGTGTGTGTGTGTGTGTATATATATATATATGTATGTGTATATATATATATATATATATATATAGGAAAGAGTAGGATATAAAAAAAATCTACATGCACGCATAAATACTTGCATGTATAAATATATTTCTTCCAAATGTGTTATAAATACAGTACGCGATGTTATGAAAAAGAGATACAAGTATATATTAGTGTATGTACATAATATACAACATCAATAACATGACTCGGTTTCATGCAGTCTTCAGGTGAGCACCTGAAGATTGCATCAACTGCATGAAACTCTCAGTCATGTTATTGACATTGGATATTATTTATAATCACTAATATATATATCGGAAGTCAAATGATAATTGAAAAAAAGAAAAAGGGAGAAAATTTATGGAGTGAGTGTAAAGTGAAAAAAAATGATGAAAAGAACAAAAATCACAACATTCTACACATATATGCAGGCATGCACATGCATATATACACTAAGAAAAAAAAATACCCTGCTGAGTGGATGGAGTAATTCCTGGATGGTCCGTCTACATAACTCAGGAAAGTCGGGATGCTGAAGGTAACAACAATCAGCTAAGTGACAAACCTTTTACTTGTATTAATTCTACATACACATATATATCAGTAGCAAGTAGAGAACTTGAGCTTCACCCTGAGTAATCCAACTGTCATGTCTGTTTCAGACCGACAAGCAATGTCTCAGAACAAAGCATTCATTCTTAACTTGGATTAATTTGTGACTTGCTGAAACAATTCACTCTGAATTGCTAAGAATAAAAACATCTCTAGTGGTTTTAATTAACCATTTTTCAAGGAATATAGCTTATTTCAAATACCTTCAAATTTGTTTCATATAGCTTTGTAACTTTAAATGTTGACTTAAATAAATTTAGTATTCATAATCATAATCATGTTAAATTAACAAAAGTTGTTGAGGCAAGCCCATGCAGTTTCAATTCAGCCTGGTGAAACAAAGTTTTCATTCATCATTCTAATAATTCTAAAGCATATTAACTGTTAAAATTTTGTAACATAAAAACTTGACATAAATTAATTTTATACTTCATAATAATGCAAAAATGAACAAATTTAATGAGGCTAACTTGGGCTCATTGAATTGTAACACAAAGCCTGAACATTAACACCATTTACTAAACAGCTATAAATGTAAACAACTGTTTCAGGTTTTCATTCTTGTATTTAGTCAAACACTGAGGCTTTTTTGTGTGAATAAAGATTGTAATACTTTCAGCATTTATTATTTCTCTCTGATGTAAATAAAATATACATTCCATGTATAACAAGTAAAAACATAATAAATTATGATTTTAATAACATTTAATTACTTCATTAAAAATATTATTTATTTCCATTTTTAAAATTATTCTTTCCTAAGTTAAATGAATTAAAATATTACTTCTATTTTCTTGAAATGTTTTCAATAAAGTCAAATAATAACTTTAGTGCTACTAAATATTTAATCTTTATGATATAAAACTATTCATTCAAATTTTTAAAAGCAGTTTAATTCAGATTAAATAATTTAAAATATTAATTATTTAATTAAAAAGTATTACTTCATTACTAAAATTAAAATATTTATTTTACTTCAGGAAAACAATATTTTTCTTATGACCTACATTCTCGATGCAATATATATTTGCGGCACAAAATACCCTATTTGATTACAAATCCTTAGTAAATGATCTCAGATATTGTATAAGAAAAATGACTTTAAAAACTGCAAGTCATACTAATTTAGAGTTACTTATTGGACTTAGTTTTTAGTCTGTTGCTTTCTGATCTTAGTTCTATTAAGCAACATTTCTTAGAAAAACATAGCCATGTACATAATATTAGATATTAGTTGATAACACAATAATACTCACACATACATACAGTAAAAAGAACCTTCAGATATTGGAGGCCATCTACATTAAAATGAAGCAACCCACACTCAACAAAATTACATTTCAAACTAGTCACAACACATTACATGGCATCTAGACATTGGTTCTGTTATAATACTTTTGTCTATCACATGGTATGACGTCATAGAACCACATCTTGAACTTACAATCTGTGTCTGCTATTCTGTGACCATTAACGTTGCATAGCAACTTTCCATGTCAAAATATCATCTTTGACAGTAGATATCTTTGTTTCATATGTGTATAACCAGTCTGAGGATGGCTCATGTGAGCTGAAAGCTTAGGACCAACTTAATAAAAAAAATATCCAAATGTTGGACAATTTTTGTCTTTACTTTCACCAGAAATTAAAGCAAATATTAGAACGGTTCATGATCAGACATAATACACATTCATTGTTTGTTATATTTAATAATATATATATATATATATATATATAATATATATATATATATATATATTATGAAATGGACAAAGTCCGACAATTATTTTAAGACATTCTTATGTTTATACATTCTTTTTATAGATACAAATATTTAAGTATTTTCTATGAAAATTTCTCAGACATTCAGGCCAGTAAATGTTGTTTAATACTGTTTATTATAAATAGAGTATTTATTTAAATATTTGTATCTATAAAAAGAATGTATAAGCATAAAAATGTCTTAAAAATTGCCCTTGCATAGAGTATTGCTGCCATATATGGTCTGGAGCCCCTTCTGTTTGCCTCGGGGTTCTTGATAGGCTCCAGAGGTGGATATGCAATATAATTGGCCCTGTTCTGGCATCTTGTCTACAGTCACTCTCTCACAGATGCGCCATCACCTCTCTCTGTCTTTTTTACAAATACTCTCATGGCAATTGCTCCAAGGAGCTGTATTCGCTGGTTCCCAGACTTCATGAGTTCAAGTACCCTACAAGGCTGGCATCCCGCTCTCACCCTTTTACTGTCAAAGCTCCTAAATGTAGCTATCTCTTCTACTCCAATAGTTTCATGTCTCGCACCTCTCGCCTGTGGAACTCCTTTCCCTATTCCAGTTTCCCTGAGAGCTACAATCTCCAGCTATTCAAATGTAATGTCAATCGACATCTCCAGTTGCCTTGATCTATCCACTATCCTTCTCCTCATCTTTTCCTCTATCACTCCTATCTGATCTTGCTCCAAATTTTCTGTAGTGGCTTCTCGCCTTGCTTGGGGTGAAATGCTTAAAAAAAAAATATATATATATATATATATATATATATATATATATATATATATATATATATACATATATATATATATATATATATATATATATATATATATATATATATAAATAATATTTATTTAAAAATTATAACATGCGTATGTTATAACATCACTACAAAAATAGTCATTTTGTTTCAACACTTCTGGTGTCTTGTCAAGTGATGGTGCTGATTATAAAATAAAACGTTTTTAAAGAGTTCAAAACTAACCACTATCCCCACTAGGGGGGATATTTTTATGTAAGATGTAATGGCTAATCAAATTACAAGTATATAATAATTCAAATAATATGACAACAGGCCCTAGATACAATTTATTAATGCTTCAAAATTAATATTAGATTATATATGAAATCAGGATAACTAATCAATATCCAATTTATTATGTAATTAAAAAACAAAAGTTATGAATATTAAACTCTAAAAACAACCATGCATCAAGTTTAGAATCTTACAAAATTATTCAAACAAAAAAAAAAGGAGTAAATATGCCTAAACTTTCATGTATTGTTGTTATTAAAATGTTAAGTTTTCTGTCCAAATTTAAGCAGAAGTAAGAGGTTATATATATGGCTACCAAATCAGTTACATTGACAGGGTTGTTATTAGAGATGAAGTGGATGAGGGAGAAAGGTCTATTGGCGACAAGACAGACATCACATCATAATGCACAAACGTAAATATGATTGCATATATGAGCACGAAAATATACGGACAGCAAATAAACAGACTCCCCAAGATTCAATCATCCAAATAACTACAGAGACAATGCAAACTACCCATCAAAATTACACAAACATGGAAAATCAATATACAAATATATAAACATATGCATATATATATATATATATATATATATATATGACATACCTACATACAGATATACACACACACACACATATATATATATATATATATATATATATATATATATATATAAATACATATATAAACATACATATAAAGACATAAAAACACATACATATATATATATAAATAAATCCTTTTTATCAAGTAAATTAAGAAATATAAAATATGTATGTTAGGCTATAAAAACATAAAGTAAAGATAAATATACATATAAATACATTATTTCATCATTATATTATTATACTGTTATTACTATTCATTATCAATTTATCAGTTAAATTTAATGCTGGTGAGAGGAGTACCAATGAACGTAACATATATTAGGCATACCAATGCATGTAAAAGCATATATAAACAATATACATACACACAAGTGCACAACAATAAAAATATCAATAAAGAAAAGATATATATAAATATACAAACATGGACACCCATATACAAACAAATGTAAGTGGACATAAAAAACAAGCACATATAAACAAGCACCTAGAAAAGTATGTCCATATAGAACAGGAATAGAAACAAATATACTCGCATGCAAACAAACATCCTTACTAAAATAGCCATATTAAATTCGGTCTATGTAAGATTTATTCAATAAGAGCTATAACTATTCAATATTAACTAAATAATCCACTTTATATTGAAATCTTAGCAAATAAAGGTAGATAATAATTAAAAATCTAAGAACAAAAAAAACATTTTTTACAGACTTACAATACCATTTTATCTTTACATACTATATTCTATCTAGCTAGAAAGCAAGTTAAAAGATAATTTATGCCTGCAATTAACAATGAGCTCCTTCTTTTGATTTAATAGGTTTATCTTGTCCTTAAGTGTAATGATTTCTAGTTTTTCATTGAGACAGAGGTAACATGATACATATAAAGAATTACAGGTATGAGCTCTTCTAATTAACTTCCATTTAACAGTGGGAGTTTTGTTTTCCCCCTTTAAACTCTAATAGTACTTGGACAGGGAGGTAGCATGTTTATGAGAATTATTTTTGAAGAAAAAAACATACTGGTACCAATGGCATTTAAATGGATTTTTAGTACTACCAATGTAAAATTTTTTGATATTTGGGTTTTCAAAAAATAAACTAAGATAAACCAGGGAACTAGTTTGGCAATTATTTTGTGATGGGCAATCATTCAGATTCCCAGTTACATCCACTAGTATTAATATTATGATATTTAGTAATGTTTAATGCATCACTACAATTCATCATGCCCTTTGAGTTTTTATATCTGTTAAATACCTTGTTATTATACTTTTTAATTATTTTTTTTCAAGGTTACCTGCACAACTGTAACTAAGTTTAAGAGTATTTTTATTGAAGATTTTACTAAGCCTATTTGTTTTAGAAAAACGTTTATTAATAAGATTTAAGAATTTTAGTCCTAACTTAGATTTAACCATGAGATTAAAAGAGGGGGTAAACCAAATGATCTTCATTTCTTCCAGTATAACATAATGATAGGACAAAGTTCCAGTATAACATAATGATAGGATAAAGATTTTGGTTCATAAAGCATGTGTTCTTTCTTGTCTTCTTTACCCTTGTGAAACCTGAGTAACATACCAGAAATATATCAGAGCCCTGGAAAGATTCCATTAATGATTCTTACATGCTATCTTTGAAATTTTCAACCTACAACAATAAATCCCAAAAGTGTAAACTTTGTCTGGAGATGAAAATAGCTATAATTACCTTCACAGATCAATACAAATTACTAAACAAATGAAAACAAATTTTTACTACATTACATAAAGACCAAAAAATGAAAACAAATACTTTGTAAAATACCATCTTAAAAAATTCAAATATTTTCACTATATACAATGCAGAAAATAGTTTAGACAAAACAAATACTTTAAAACCTAAACAAATAAGATAACCAACCCCTGAAAAAAAATTAAAATGAATAAAATGTAAACAAAAGATCTAAATAAATAAAGAAATTAAGTAATAATAAAAAATTAACAAACTACACATGCATAAACACAAGTAAATAGAATAATAATAAACAACAAGTAATTAAAAATAAATAATGAGTAAAAATTTAACAAACACTAAAAAAATAGCTACAAATAACTGCATTTCTATAGTCAATTATTTCCATTCAGTAGCCTCTAGAATAATTTAAAATATAACCATTAGGATAATACAATAAACCTTGATACCAATAATGCACCATTGACCAGCATATATAAATATTCAAGGCAATATGCAACACACATGGCTTGAAGATTATGTTCAAGCAGGAAACACACTGTAGCTCTTAGGTGTAAACTTCAGTCTGCACTTTTATATTAACATACAATCTATCCTTGATATTGATCACTTTTACACAAATATAGCACACCTTAAAATTATATTTTTATCATATCATATATACACATTTATTGCAATACAGTAATGAAAGAAAATGTTTCATCTTGGGTCGCTTTATTTACTACATCAAAATATCTATGCAAGAAGTCATATTTCAGCTGAATCACTATAAACAAGTGTTTGTGAATTTCTTATTTTGCTGGCCTAAGGCACAGTATTTGTTTTGAAAATTTCTTTCTGTGATAAGTAATCCAAACTTTTAATATTTTCTTATTTTATTGATTATACTTATCTCAGTTATTATTACAGAAAGTTCCATCAAATTTATGAGTTTGTATTTAACAATTGTTATCGTAACAACATTTGACACTTATCTTCCACAACAGCTGTTTCTGTTAGCTTTCTAAATAAATGGAGAAACAAACCATCAAAACCACATATATTTCTACTTACACATCTCTTAAACTAATAAGATCACAAAAGAAAAACTGTGTGTATGTTTTGGGTCTGTATATACTTTAATGTCAATAAATGAATCTACTATCATATGCATATACATCAATTTCTTTTTAGATGTTAGGAATTAGTACATATGTACTCAATGATATTTAGTTAAAAATATATCTAAATATACTGAGCCTTTTGGCTAAGATCTCTGTGTATTTCTTATCAGTGTTAAAAAGCAGTGTTCAAGTGCAGTGAAAAGCCTGATCTATGATAGAGAAACATGTATATACCTAAAATAAATGCTTGCAATCACAAATATTTTCATACAAACACATTGGTGAAATAGTGCTTATAACAAAATCAGATGGTAACCCTCAAGATAAGGCATGGTTTTTATCATCTAACCTGCCACCTGTCAGACATGAGTGATTTCCAAATTTGCATCTATGATCTCAGTTTACAAGGTAATTAAATCTTACTATAATGAAAGACTACTATATGGCTTATACTAACAATAACATGGGTGTAGTATATCATATAAACTGATCTTGATAATGGTGAAAAGCAGAATTGGAAGTGTTCAATCTCAAACATTTGGATATTTACATTTACTTGATCCAAATATAAATGTTTTCTTGTGCATAAACAAGTTAGCTAAAAATCTATAAATATCCCATTTATTATCTTTCATCAGACATGTATTAATAAAAGATTGTTTCCTAAATAATACACAAACACACACAAAGAAAACCAACAAAGAAAGACAAATGACATTAAATTGTTATGATAAGTTTCCCACCATAACAAAGATTGTTGAGCAATAAAAAAAATGAAGTCAACCTAATTGGTAATATACACCTACACCCACACACATCAGTCATGCTATTCACTACAGATTTTACTTCAGATGCCCTTTCACACCTATCTCTCTACTCCTGCATGTACCATAGCAACATAGGTAGGGAATCACTCCACATTACACTGACTGGGGTATTTGTTTGCATGGAAGGCTACAGAATATTTAAATTGTGCTTGAAGGAGAAATTGCATTTTATTGTGTTCTCTGAACAGGGCAGAAGATCTGACATATTCTTTAAATGCAGTATGAAAATAAGTATTTTATGTTATTGATCCACTAATTAATGAATGTGTGTTTGTGTTTAACTTTATGCCTATGACTGACAAAGCAAACTTTTCCATTCTTTTTGCATGCTCCAGACAGCCATCCTATCAGGCAGTACCTTTCCCATGTAGGAGGGATAGGGGAAATGTCAAAGGAACTTGAGAAATTTTTGCCTTCTTTACTCATTACACTCTCAGTATGTGTGTCATATTCTGTTCACATAGTGTGGCTAAAGACTGCCCCACCAAGTAACACCTCTGACTTTGCACTAAAAGGCAGAAAGTAAGAGTCAATCCCTCATGCCTGCAGTGTCCTAATGGAAAAGTGCATAGTAGGCCAAGGGAATTTTTGATACCACTTCAATATGTATGTGAGAATCCCACAGTCATATTCTGTTCTAGCAGACATGCAGACATATATATATATATATTTTTTAGAGTTTGATGATGTCACTCTGTGTTTTATTGGTTTTGCTTATTGCTCTATCCATATGTCAATATTGAGGAATTTTCTTGTGAAATCTGCAGGCAACATATAAAATTTTTATTCCCTACCAAATCCAAATTCTTGTGTCAAACACAAAACCTACTTAGTAGGAATAGCAAGTTATAATACATGCAAAATAACAAAACAAAGCTCAACCACTGTGTAAAATTTTAAAGGAAAAGCATTTATTACACAAGTATAAAAAGGTACAAATATAAAATTTACACAAAAACTTCCTTTTGTGTGCCTATTAAGGTAGGATAACAATTTCCGATAAAAAGGATCAGCATCTAAAAATGGAATAAATTATGATTTAATCATTTATATTATTCGGACTATTGTCCTCATCTTTGTCGCCATATTTATCGCAACTTTCGGCTGTTGTATGTTCCGGCCTTCTTCAGGTGGTTGGAATTTGAACTGAACACTCACTGGGGTAGACTGTTCTAGTTCCACGTGCCATGTTTGATGGATGTCAGTTATCAGTTAATTCCTGCTAATTTCCCTCTGAAAGTTCTCCACTGCCTTAACCAGGTATTGAACTTACACTCTTTGGGTCCTGTCACTGGATCTAACCAACGCCTTTATCCACTGTGCCATGTGTCCTTGAGGTGACAAAGATGAGGACAATAGTTCGAATAATGTAAATAATGTACATAATACCTCATCTCAGAAATATTGACAGATTATGATTTCAGTTTAGAAAAAGACAAGGATTTTGAAAATGATAAAAGAGAAAGCAATTCAAGAAGGCAGAAAAAGATGCAACCACCTTTCAGAAAAAATAAAAACGTTTACTTGTCCCACAAACATCTCTGGGACATATAGTAATTTTAGAAAATTTCCTTTTAAATTCACTGCTTGTGCTTGGGAAAATTTCTTAGAATTCCTTTTGTTCTTTGTTGTTCAACTGCAGAATAATTTTCACTTGAACTTCAAAATTCTTTAGTCCCTCTGCAGCTGGCTGGCAACTGGTGTCATCTTCTTGATATCAAATGCTTTCTGCTCCTTGATGTTAAGTTGTCTTGTTCCCTTGCTGTCAAAATGTCTTTTCCCTTTCATCCACTAACATAAATTCTATTTATTTGGAATAGAGAACACTCCATCTAAGTTTTCACAAGGGCATGAGACCATAGTTCTCATTGGCCACAAAATACGAAAAAACAATTTTCCATAAACTTGAAATGGATCCTTCAAAATTTCGGTGGTTTTTTGCCACTGAACCAAAAAAGATATATAAGTGTAACAATTTTTTACACAAACTGTCTGGACTTCATAAAAATATACTTCTCTCAAAAAAACATGTACTAAAAAAAAAAACCTAGACCTTTAAAAATTTATTCAAGACTAACATTTTTAAAGTAGTAAAAACAAAACTTATAAACATTAGTTTTGTTGAGTTTATAAATATCTAAAATAAACACAAAAACAGGCATTCACTATATTTTGTCAGCATCTTTTTAAAATAATTGATATAATGTTCACTTGGTCTGAAACAATTCAGAAAATTCTTCTTCGGTTTTATCATTATGAACATTCTCAGAATAGAATAATTATATAAATTAATACATTATAGTCATATTTTCAATCAAGAATTTTTTACATGTGACTTGTAGCAATTTTTCTATTCTCCATAAAAGCCTGTTTAAAAAAAAACAACTAAAAAAACATGTTTTTCATTTCATTTATCTACACAAATTATTTTCCTTAGTAATCTTTTCTCAATGCCCATTGCACTGTTTGCAGGTATATAGTATTCTTAGATTTTGTATTAGGAGCTACTGATTTATAGTTTGATTGATTTTTTTTACAGTTTATCACTCCTTTGTTAATTAAAGTAAAAGCATATTTTGGATTGTAAGAATAATTGTTTTTGGATTTTTTGCAAGTAAATATTGCCTTAACAATGTTTTAACAATGATTTTTCCTTATACAAGTCCTACTATTTAACCCTTAACTAGGGTCGGGAAAGCTTTGTTTAGGGCCCCAGAAAAAAATGAATATTTGGGAAAGAAATAAGTTTCCGAAAATAAAGTAAAGAAAATCAATCAGAATACTGAAAGACTACCAGCAAAAACATAAAATGGGCCCCCTCCTTTTAATACAAGGGATTTTTCCTGTTCTTGTTTAATCAATGTGACAGAAATAATGTGGCAGGAAAGATTGTTCACTCAGTTAAAAATGATAAATTGCTACTTGATCTGCCTGATCTGAAGTTTATCAAGAAAAAAAACTGTGTCCATCTTTGTGGCCAAAAGAAAAATCAATAAGTTTGTCAAATCTACAAAAGATTATGTGATAGTCACCATTGAGCATGGGTGAAAGTCCTTTTGACCATAAAAGGAGTTTCTTTTCCTTCATAATACATTCTGTTGTTCACCCCAGAAGATTAAGTGGCCCTGATGAGAAATGAATTATCAAACAAGAAAAACTTATTTTGTGTTTAGAATATTGGGGCCAGCATAGAACTAGAGTAACCTTTTTCAGTTTCCTTAACTTCATTCTAGGTACCCATTTGGCTCCTTTGTCAGAATTTATCTTCTTCCTGATAAATTTGACTGTTGAAACAAATTCTGAGTGGCAAATAAGGAAAGCAAAGGGGTTTAACACACTAAAAGTTCTTGATCGAGACTTGCAAAGAATTTTATTAAATAAAAGGAGACTCCGAAGTGGAGTATTAAGGTAAATTACAGTATAAAGAGGTACAATAGTTAACACAAAAAGGAGGCTGGCTTGCAAACAATTTCCTGTATGTGGTCATGAGTATAGTTTGTCACCAAGTAATGCACAAAAAGGAGAAAGTAGGATTGAAACCTACCCAAAGTTCACAAACAAAGAAATAGTTCTTGTTAAAAGATGAGAGGAAAAATGTCTCTAGCAGAGTTTGTGCTCTTAGGAACCAAAGGTGTGGTTTTAAAAGGTTCCTTGTAGAAAGGAAGCTTCCAGTTAAAGGACTTCTACAAGAAAAAAAAGAATGCTTCTCTTACCACATTCAGTTGAACAAAGAAAGTTGCCAGTAGGAATTCTGGCATCAACAGAAATATGTTGAAATAACATAAAGCCTAACCAAGAATTTGAAGAATTCTCTGGAAAATGCCTTTCATAATATTTTCTGGGTCTTGTCTTTAGCTGGGAAGAAAAATGTCTTCTTTTTTTCTGGCTTATCAACCTTTTGTAGATACTCAAACAGGCACAACAAGTTCAGCAGAACAACAAGCCGGTGTCCATACTTCAAGGTGGTCTTGATAAAAGAGGTTGACAAACAGTTCTCTTTTGTAGAGGCAGAGTTCAAAAACAAGGACTGGCTCTCATTTGTTGATGTAGACATGTTCGGAGCTGGCCCAGAAAATGGATTTCCTCTGGGAATTATCACACCCAACAAAGGGAGATAACGAACTTCATAAGATCTGAAGCAATCACACCACTCACACATGTACACCTACACATTCATGCAAAGAAACAACATACTTTCAATACCTTTTCTCCCTTCAGTAATGGAAAATAGTGACCATGGGTACTGATCAAATGTGTGGGAAATGTTGGTTCCATATCTTGATTATCAGAAAGCATTCAACTCCATTATCAACTGCTTGGATTTTGAGGTGTGGAAGCTGCCATTCATTGCTTTTACCAATAAACCTTCTTGCTTGCACTGATAAGACTGGACACCTTTCTGTAACTTTCCTAAGAGAGAAGACCCTTGTTGAGGGAAAAAAAAGAAACTGGAAAAACAGAATTTACAACCACAATGATTGAGGGACTAGAATATCAGTTCACAGTTTCAAGTGCCTAGAACCAAACTTGAAAAATGTAGATCCCTAGAAGTTCCCTCTGGCTCAAAGACTACTGACAGCTGTCAGAATTAGTCTAGGTACATGTGTAACAATATGATTTCTCACACATCCTTAGGAGATAAGCAGATAAATTTCTTTTCCTTTTAAGTCAATTTGATTACTAGGGTTTCATCTTTGAGTCAGCTTAATTGCCAGAGTTTTCTGGATTCCTGTCTCCAGCCAGCCTTTGAATTGTCAGACATAAAATTTTGTTAATGATTTTAGATAATCATAAAGGTGGAGTCCTTTGAGAGACTGACCACCCAGCTAGCTTTTGGGTGATCTAATTTTCTGGAATACAAGTGGATGGTGTGAGTTTCCAGTCAGTATCCATATAAGTAGAGAGAGGCAGGAAGTCAGCAGTAAGGAGGTGGCCAGCAGCCAGGAAGTGACCAGTGAGGAAACTAGCAAGTAGAGAGAAATCATCAGTCACCTAGGCAGTCAGTGAATGTAAGGGTCCTCTTTCCATGGCCAGAAGTTAATGGGATAGCAGTTCACTTCTTGAGGCTGAAGGAAGGATACCACAGTTAAGTTAGCAATCGTATTGTTGCTATTTCCCAATCAGTGTCTTGAAAAGCATTTGTTGTTATTCTTTGTTGAATTCAGTCATGGCCAAGGGGACAAACCTGCAAATATAGTGAGTTGGATGTATATGCAGACACAGGCAACCTTGAATGCCATCACAGTTGTCAGTGAATGATGTGCAGACTACAACATCACACATGGTAGATTTAGTCAATGCTGAAGGAGGCAAACAAAGTCTTCGCAATGTATTTTCTGATGTGGGAAGGTTCCAGCGTGTGAGGAATGAGAAGACTTACCTCCCGCAAAGCGAATTTGCTTGGCATGTCAGGTCCTGTTGAAAAATCGCGACTGGCATTAAAAGAGAAATGGATTATTCTGAAATTCCTATATCGTGGGCAGATGTACAAAGAAAAAAAAAAGAAAAAAGACTAAGAATTCAAACCAGCTTGAATTTATAAAATTGGAAGTCTCGAGCAAATGAGAAGTAAGTCTCATATGCAAATTTTAGTTGCCCCTGATGCAGGCATAAATAATGAGTCTGTGAGTAAGACAGCAGAACGTTTTTTGTTGGCGTGAAGGCATACATGCATACTAACAAGACCAAGAGAATAAGAAGTCACTCCCAATAGCTCAGTTGGTAGACCACAGGACTGGATGAAAACAAAGACTTTAATCCATTTCAATCATTCCAAACGATGGGCAAACTGAATTACTCACACTGTGTACATACACCTTTCTCTATTTAGGACAGATAAATTAATTTGTCTGAGAGGCAATGGGGATTGTCCTGGTATGGCACCATAAAAACTGAGATGAGCAAAGAATCCACGGGAGAAGCCATTGTTTTTTTACTCCTGGCATGTTCTCCCCAGTTAAGCAATGCTATTAAACTGATAATTGTTTTCTAGTTAGCTACTTTAAATGGTGGAGGACTGAAATTGGAGTCTAAAAGACTTGTATGAAACTTCTATCATTGTTGCTTGCAAGAGACCCATTTTATTGCAAGTGACTGTTTCACTCCTTTTCAGCATATTTTGATAGCTATTCAAAACGCATCCTTTGGCTAGTAAGTCACTCTTTGAAAATGGCTTATGCACTTGTTTTCATGGATCAGGTAAGCAGATTGCGTATATTGGATGTTGCCATAAAGGAGAAACCATTTAGTTTCACATGGATGTACACCCAATGACAGTAAGGAACAGCAGTTTGGTTCCTTTGTGATATTGTTGAGATGGATACTTTTAGTGGAAGATTCTGATTTAGAAGAGAGGTGTTATTAAGACAATAATTATGAATAAAACAAAAATAATAGTAAAAAGAAAAGAAAAATACTTTGTTCATTACTGAGCACTATGAATTCTTTCCTTGGCGCTACACACATTTCAGCACAGACTGTAGTACATGACTTGTACTACATTAATTATTAAAATTAAAATATAAAAAAGACGTGAGTAAAAAATTGTCAGTCACTTTTTTTCTTCCTGTTTCATTCAACCGGCAAATAATTCCAATGTGTTGAAATCACCCCTCTCTCGACACAACATTTGGAGGTAGTGAAGGGGAGGAGTGTAAAATGACGTCATGAAAAAGAACGCAGGGCGCCATTATTTGTCTTTTATTGTTTATTGATATGTCTGCTTCATCCTCGTCTTCATCAGGACGTGGCGGCCCGAAAAAAACCAGAAGAAAACGGTCTAATATTTCAGGAGAGATTTTGCAATGTTTAGAGAAATTCTACCAAAACAAACCACATCCTGATAGTCAAGAAAGGCGGCAATTGGCCCTGGAATTGGGTGAGACAGAGAATTTGGTTAGGATATGGTTTCAAAATCGAAGGGCCAAACGACAACGAGTAAGAAATCAGCTTCTCCTGCAAGAAGTGTCGAAACATGGTGGGAAAGGACAAAGTACAGATGATAAAAGTTTATCCAAATCTCCAACAACAATTCCGAATTCTGATGGCAGAAAAAAGGCTTCATCTTCTGATGATGGTACTTCTTCATCAATTTTATTTCCCTCTTCTCATCACATCCAACCTTCATCTTCTTTAGAAAACATTCATTCTTCAGTCCAAGCCAAACTTCAAGCTTCGTGTCAGGTAAATTATAAATGGACCACATTTTATTTAGAAAGTTTTTCTTACTCTTTTTTAAAGTTTAAACCCAAAATGGTTCACAAATTATTCAGGTGTTTTTCTTTTTTGTGCTTTGGTATTAAACAAGTTACAAAACTAAAAAAGGCATAAAAAATTGAATAATGAAAGAACATTTTCGGTTTTTGTTTGCGTTTTTAGCCCAGGATAACGATCGTAAATTTTTATCGAATTCAAAAAGAAAAAGTTGCAAATTTGATCAAATCAATTTCTTTTTTTGAATTCATTCTTTCAGTGTTTTTTTTTTACGTTTGTTATTCTTTTAAAATTAATTTCTTAAATTCATGAATTAAAATTTGTTCCTTTGTTATAATTGAAAAATATAGCTATATAGCCTATAATAAAATTATCTGTAGTGTAGTATTTTAAAAAAATTGACTTTTAAGACGATTTTTTTGAACGAATATTATTTTTTTCATTCGATAAATAAAAAATGTAGGTATGTCTCATAATTCGCCGAAAGAAACCGTATATGAGGAAAAAGGCCCCAAAAAACTTAATAAAAAAAACAAAGTTTTAACGTAAAAAACGTTTGTTATTAATAAGAGGAAAGACCAAAGTTTTTTTTAATTATTTTTAAAAAAATTTATTCCTTTCTAGCAAGTTTGAAATTTTAGTTGAAAATCTTTTTTTTTTTTTACATCTGTTAGTAACAGATGTAAAATTAAGTAACAGACTGTTACTTAATTTTATGAAAACTTTCATCTCTAACTTTTAAATTAAATGCAGAAAACTTTGAAGAATAAATCATCGATTTTTTTTGTAATTTTTCACATGCATCTACTCAAATTTTAGCTCTGAATTGTAAAAACAAAATTCAATAAAACTAAGACATTATTTAATTAAAAAAGTTTTTAATGGCTTTTTTGAATAATATATATTAAAAACATTTTTGTCTGAAGACAATATATTTTTTTTTTTTTTTTTTTTTTTTCGATGAAAAATTAATTTTTACAAGAATTATTTTCTTTTCTTTTTTCAAAAAAAATTTAAAAAATGTGAAAAAAATCGATGTTTTAAAAATAAAATTAAGTTTAAATGCGAGCATCTCTGAAAATCCTCTTAGATAACTTACGGAGGGATAATTCTATCTACGGATGGAAGGAAGTGAAATTATTTAGATTTAAATGAACAAATTATTTACCTCGTTATTTTTAAGGAAAAGCGCTCTAATTTTTCATTTTTTTTTTTTTTTTTTTTATTTGTACTTGGCTTTCATCTTTACGTTTACGATTCTTTATGGAAAATATAAAGAAATTAAAAAATAAGACTGTTAAGAAGAGTGAGATTAAATTTCATAAGAAAAAGGTATCTAAATAATTTATAGGTACCTTTCTTATGAAATTTTATCAGAAGTGTACATAAAATACTATAATTTTATGTACATTTACATTTTACTGTGTTATTTGTATTTCCATTCATTAATTTTGATATTTCAAAAGATCTGTTTTTTTTTTTACAGATCATAAATTAGAAAGCTTATTACAATCTGTTACAATACATGCATAAATTTTTTAAATAATTTTTAATATGCCAAAAATAGTATTATTAGGTTGGTGCAAAAATAATGACGTAATAATGTCGTTTTTTGACGTATTATTTAACGTCAACAAACGACATTATTACGTCATTATGTTTGCACCAACCTAATAAAATCATCTCCGACAAAACTACGGAAGCACAATTCTGTTAAAATGTCGCGTGTGCTAGAGTTATTTCCCCTGATAGTGAGAAATCATTCCTCATTATTGGTATGGCTCCGAGCATTAGGTTGGAGGTCTTGAGGAGCATGGAACCATTTCTTAGTTGCTGCTGTTCCCAGGTATACCCTGACCCAGGGTGGTATTACTTGTTAGGGTCCCAACTATGTGCAAATAGTGGGAAAAAAAAATCTCATTTCATAAATATGAAATGTAATGGTATTTTATTTAATTTTTATATTGTCTCAGTTAGGAAAAAATTAATAATTGAGACAATATTAAGCTTAATACCCCCCACTCCAAAAAAAACCTATAAAATTTTATAACAGGTGTACATAACAATTACGTTATTCTTTTTTGTCTGTTATAAAATTTGAATTCTAAATATATTTTTTCCTATTTTAAATTATTATTTTTATTCCAGAATTCTTCAAGCATAAGGTAAAGAAAAAAATTAAATTTTTGAAAGTGTAATTTTTTTATTTAACTCTACTAACCAGGTACACTTAAAATTAGCACAAATTTTGTCACTTCTGTCCTATCATCTGATAAATTCCCCTAACGTAAGTTGTTGAGACACTGACATACATCAATTCACACCTTCCAAAACCAATAACCACAGTTGGTCATGTCTCTCTAAAAAATTTTTCATCTAAAAAAAGTAAGTAATGTTTCTTTCAAATTACAATAAGTATACTTTAAATTTTCTAATTTTCCTAAAATAACTTTTGAAAAAGCTATGATTGAATTTTACAAGATTTTTAAACGGAGAATTTCACTTTTGTTTACAAAACTGTCAGTAATGGCTGATATGATTGATTTTATGTAAATTTTGATGACTCAAAAAAACAATATATTCAGCTAAAATTTCAGATGTGCTAGAAAGGATTAAAAAATTTAAAAAATACTCAAAAAATACTTTGGTCTTTCCTCTTAATAATGACATAAATAATTAGACAATAAAAAATTGTTTAATCAAGTTTGGGGCCTTTTTTCATCAGGGTATCCTCCTTTTTTTAACAAATTTTTGGACATACCTAGACAATAAATGTCTTGTTGCTCTTTGCTTTCCTGCTTTTTGGAAGTCCTTTTCTGAAGTTTTAGTATTTATGAACTCATGAACTGTCTGATCCTTCTAAAGGCCTATTAGCCTTCTACATCTTTTTTGCAAAATACTAGACACTCTAATTAACTTTGAATTCGTTAAGCATATCTCATATCTTTTAGATAAGCAATATGACTTTTGCTTCCACTGATATATTAACAATTATTGCTGAAAGAGTCTATTAAGCTTTAGTTAAGAATGGTGAAACTTGGGCTGTTGCTTTGGATATCTCAAAGGCATTTAACAGGGTTTGGCATAATGGTCTTTCTTCTTCACAAGTTAAAAGTTTATGGTATTTCTGGGCAAATATTTGAACTGATTTAGGCCTTCTCATTAAATTGCAAAATGAAACTTGTCTTGAATGGGCATTCTTCTAGATCTTTTTCCATTAATGCATGTGTCCTGAAGGGATCTATCCTTGAACTTATGTTGTTCCTAATTTTCATCTTGATGTCATCAATTCTCAACTTGGTATCTCTGCTGATGATAGAACTATTTATGCTTGTCTTAATAAGAAATCTGATCTGTTCAATAAGGTAAAATTGACAACTAATATAAAAAATGTGTTAACTGAAGCAAGGAATGGCTTGTTAATTTTAATGCTTCCAAAATGAAACTACTCTCTTTTAATCATCCGAGAGGACCTTTTTACCTTCCATCAGCATGGCTGATGCTAGCCTCCATGAGAGTGATTCATTGTGCCTTCTCAGATTAATATTTTCCACTGACATGAAGTGGAAAGATTATATTGAATTAATTCCTAGGTCTGCTGCTAGGAAAGTGGATTTACTGTGTCATGGTAGACAATCTTTCTCTCAGAATTCATCTTACATATTTATAAATCTTGCATTCATCCTTGCTTTGAGTACTGCTACCACTCTTGTCTGGTGCTCCTGATATAAATTTAGAGATTCTTGATAAAATCCAAAGAAGAATCTGCAATGTTATTGGTCCTGATCTAGCATCTTGGCTTCAGTCACTTTCCCACCACTACTTTTTTTTATAAATACCTTCATGGTAAGTATTTTGACAAACTTTCCTTTATGGTACCTAAACTTTATAAATTTAAGCTTAGTACTCAAAATTTTACAGTTGAATTGCTTGGCTGTAACCATATGTTCTGTGCTAATAGTTTCTCCCATTGCTCTTCTTACTTGTTCAGTCTTTCTTTTCCATAATTCATGTGTACTTTTTAATTGGGTGGGGTGTTCATCAAATTTAATTTCTTTTCAGTTATAAGAAATCCCTGAAGATGTTATTTCAGTAAAAATTTATGCAATATCAAGTGGGAGCATAGTGAAAATTCAGCCCACATATTGCCAAAAACTTTTCAATAAAATTCAAAAAACAATTTTCTTTGAGAATTGGTCATTGCATAATTTAATGAAACACATTATTTCCTTTCAGATTTGACAGAAAAAAAAATTAAACTTAATATTAAATGTTTATTTTTAAAAAATTAATTTAAAAAATATAAATTTTCAATACCTGAATTTTTGATAGTAATGCAGAATTTTAAATGATTTGGGATAGAAAATTTTTACCATAGCAAACCTGAATGGACTAAGTTTAGAGTGGCTATAGGAACCTTTGAACAAGCTGTCATCTGCTTGTAAATCCTACCACTTACAAGATAAGTGCAGAGAGTGAAAAAAAAAAGAGGAAATATTGGTAAAAGGTCCTGATATGTTTTTTTTTTTTCTTCAAACCTATGTTTGAACAATGGCTTGATGTGTTTTGTTTTGTTTTTTAACACCTCGTGACCTGGGTGATGACGACAACACTTAGCAGACAACATTGTTTTTTTTTTTGCCGCATGTCTTTTGTATTTCCTATTGTTGCTCATGTGGTTTCTTTTATTCAATGATGTTCACACCAACTTAAAGAGAAAGGATTGAAGTTTGAAAAAAATTGTTTTGAAGTGAAAAAAAAATTTTTTTTTCATAAAAAAAGGTGATTTTTCTCAGAAAATTGGCCATAATTTTTCAATGCTAACCGAGTGAGATTTTTCACAGCCAAATCAAAGATTAATTACAAGTAAATAATTCTATGTGCATGTCTGGATCCTATAACATGGCCTGAAAACATTTAGAGGTTAACTGATTGATCGAAAACTTGTTGCACATAATTGTGCTTTCTATGGTCAGTTTCCATTATTTCATCTTGATGTTGTCATTTTTGGACAGCCAAGTCATGAAGGATTCAAGAAAACAGTTTGGCACAGGTTTGCTTTGAGAACTTTGCATTTTATGAGGGGTTTAAAATGTTACTGATGAATGGGATTTTTTGCCAAATATTTCTTTCAAGTGCTATGTTAGATCTTCTTATAGGACAAGTGCTTTAAACAGCTGTACTGTTCAGTCAGTATAAAAAATAAAATTATTTATTATACTAAGTTTAATAAGTGTATAGAATAAAAAATATTCTTAAACTATTGGTTATATAAGGTTAAAGAAATTTAGTTTTAAATATAAATAACAAATTCTTGATTATCACACTGTTCTGTATTGTTTAGATTTTATTTTGACTTTTTACTGTGCTTTTTTTGGACAGGGTTAGAATTACAGTCTTTCTGCTTTGTCCTTTGACCTCACAGGCTAGTGTGCATAAATAAAATGTTATTTTCATTTTGTTTTAAGTAAGCATTACTTAGAAAATCAAGTTAGTTAATCCTTAAATTTATTAATAAACTTTGAAACACATCTCTAGAAAAAATATTGGATTTTAAAGAGAATTTTTAATTTGTTGTTTACTTTTTCATATATAATGCTAGTTTGATGAGTGATAAAAAAAATATTAATGCTTCAAAAATGCCTGAAAAGTTTATACATGGAAATGAATTTTTTTCTTTTTGTATGGATTAGCTTTAGACCATTATCATTAAAATGTATTTCTTTGTTTTGGTTTGTGTTTTTTTTTTTTTTTTTTTTTTTTTTTTTATATATTCTGTGGCAGTACCTAATAATAAAATAATATTTTCTATTCAGGAAAAAAATCTATGAATATTTTTTCAAATTTATTGTAATTTTTCAGCATGATTTTGAAATTCTTCTGGTTGTCAATGTCAAAAGAGATCTCTTTTATTAAATAAAGGTGTTTAAAGAATCAAAAAATTGATGCCATTTTCACATCAGAAATATTTTTTTAAATTTTATTTTTTATTATTTTCACAACTGTTGGATTATTTTTTGTATGGAAGATCAAATTATTGGTTATAAGGTTAAAAATAAATATTTTATGGCATTAGCAGCTGAAAGAAAGCAAAGTGAAGGCAATCAATAAATGATGTTAGTTCAATAAGACTATCAATTTTCCTCAGTTTCTTTTTTCATTTATAGCAGCACTTTTTGTTTAATAATTTTTATTAAATAATTAAAAAACTAGACTTGGTGCCATTAAATATTTCATGACATCATATATTTAAAAAAATAAATGCCAAATAAAAAGAATAAATGCAATGAAAAAAATCTTACTTCATTTTATTATTTAAAAAAAATATCTTTATATTCCTACTAGCAGCATGGCCCAGCGTTGCTGGTGCTTGATTCAAAAATTGTATGACTCATACAGCAATCGCTATCACTTGACTTAAAATATTTTTACCCTTCCTTGCCTTTAAAGGAGTGCCCTTTGTCGTGCTGATGTTGCTACATGCCTTACTTCTTGCCTATCTCACACTGCAAATTTTTTCTAAACTCTATACTAAACATTAAATCTGTTATGAATAAAAGAACTAAACAAAATGAATACAAAATGATCAGCTTTAAAAAAAGGACTTGTAACTAGAGAACCGAATGAAAAAAAAATGTTAGCAACAAATACTTTTTCACACCCAACCCAGTTCTACGGAATCAGAATCAATGTTGAGTTTAAGCAAGCGAATGAGCCAATTGGAGTAAAGTACCATGCAGATTTAAATTTTTCCCACTTGTGACGAATCGATTTTTTTTTTGCATGCTAGCATGCTAGTTAACATTTGTGTCAGTCAGCTGTTGGCTCTCATGCTGGCCAATAGAATATCCTGCCTATTTGTGGCAGCCAGCTATAGGCTCTCACTCAGGCCAGTAGAAAATGGCCGCAAACTACATGAAAACTGCCGTAGAAGCATGAAAAAATTGATTATTTCCATTATCGATAGGAGTTGGGAAATGCAAAGTCAGTCTTGGCCTTCCCACTAACTTGAAGCATGTGCAAATCTGTCGAAAATTGTGGCCGTGCATTCGTTACATGCACACACACACATCTTACCTTTTATAGATAGATATATATTGTATTGAGCACTTTTTTATTATTTTAGCTATTGGTAGGGAGAGCTTTATCTTTGATTGTGGTAGATGCTATTTTCAGTACCCTAATTATTTTATTAGATGCTTTTGTCAGTACCCTAATTATTTTATATTCAATGTTTTTTGGGTTGTTTTTTTTTTAAGCATTTCACCTCAAGCAAGTCAGAAGTGCCATTATCACACAAGGGGTTTATGGAGAGTGAAAATGAGAGAAAAGAATGGGTGTAGGGAGGATTGAAGAAAGGAAAAAAGAACAGGTATCAGCGCAACAAAACATGGTGACTGATATTGCATTTAGGTTTTTGATGATTGTAGTTATCAGGGAAGCAAGTGAGAGGAATGGAGTTCCAATATGGAGAAGTGTGAGGAAAGAAACTGTTAGAAGGGCAGTTACATTTAACTATTTCAACAGTAAAAAGTTGGGACCTAGATGCCAATCTAGTAGTACACTTAAATTCATGTAGTCAGGGCACCAGGGAAAAAATGCTCATCAGTGCAGTAGCCATGAAAATATTTGTAGAAAAGACAGAGGGAAGACACATCACATCTGTGAGAAAGTGCCTGAAGTCAAGAAGCTAATTCAGTACCAATTACATTACAGATCATACTTTAGATTTTTTTGAGAATATTGCAGTAAGGGAAGTTAGGGGAAAATTTTATGGATAAAACTTTAACTGCGCAACCAGTAATAAAAATCACAGAAATGCAATCTATGTTGTTATTCATTTAAACATCATCATCATTTAATAGTAATAAAAAAAATATATATAATATATTTAAAGTAATAATAATAGTAATAAAAGTAATAGATAGATACACACATATACAATACACACATACATATATATAAACATAAGTGTTTGATGGAAAATAAATATCTATTTTTAAGACTATATAAACTTATTTTTATGATGACATTTAAGTATAATTTCATTTCTCTGGTTCAATAACTGGCTTGTATTTTTGTACTTAATTATTTTAATTTTTTCTTCCAGGCATAGTTTGCATCTGTTTTTAATATATATATATATATATATATATATATATATATATATATATATATATATATATATATAGATATATATATAGATAGATAGGAATGCAAGAGAATGATAGGATAAGGGACAAATAGGAAATCTTTATAAATCTGACATGCTTTGCTTTTATTAACACTTGAGATGTGGAGGTTTATTTTCCACGAGGGTCGGCCAGGTGAAGGTGAGAGGGGGAGCACGTTGCTCTATCCCGGAGCCAAGAAATCGGCTGTATTTATGTCGGCTGCGTAGCATCGTAGCCGGTTGGCAATATCTTTTGGTTGATGACTAAAAATTAACTTCTGCATTTTGACTGTACACATGGGTTTCATTTGAACACCATGTGTATTTAAAGTAGTTTCCGGTTATTATTTTTAGTTAGGAGGACTTGTGTATGTTTGTTTCATTTGTTTTGCTTTTTGTGTATCATTCTCTGAAAAAAAAAAAAAAATGCTGAGTCACCGAAAGTTAACGGCATTCGGACGTTTGAGTAGCCGGCATTAACTTCCGGCCAGGTGCGATACCCTTAACTGTGCTTTCAAATTGATTTTATGCAAAAACAATTGTGTTTTTTCAATTTTTGGCGCTGTCAGAACCACCACCGGGTAATTTTATGTAGTCCTGTGAAGTTTTGTTGAAATTGGTTGAAAAATGTAGGAAATACGATCCCATATATAAACGAACAGACACACACACAAAATCTGCGTTTTATAAGTAAGATTAATATGAAAAATATAGTGTACTAAGTTTAATAAAGAAATTATTTTATATGTTGAATAAAAAAATATATTCCTACATTTTTAAACATAAATAAAACAAATTTCAGTATTTTGGCAGTTTTGGGCTTTTGTATTTAATTCAATTTGAGGTCTTTTTTCTTTTTCTCAAATTTGGGAGTTAATTTTTATTATTTGATCTCTGAACTTGATGACAGTTGAAATAAACCTTGCTGTGTTCAAAGGTGTTTTTCGCTATATTTTAAGCTTACAGTAAGTAATATTTTTTTTCCAAAATTCTGTTAATTAATCCATAATTTTACTAATTTTCTTTGAAATTGATATCTAAGATAGATATTTAATTTTTAAGAGATTTTTAAAGTGTCTGTCATCATTTTTCAATTATAATGGTGGAGCAATTCATCATAAGAATGTTTGAAAAATGTCTTAAAGCTTTACATATGTAAAACTATTTTTCATTTTTTATAGATTAGCTTTAGGCTATTATCTTTCAAATACAACAAAACTTTTAAATTCTTTTAAATGTTTTTAAGGTTTATTGCCGTTCAAATTTTGGCGGTACATAGAATAACTTTTTCAATAAAAAATTTATTTATTAATGAAGTTTTTATTAAAATCAGATGATTCTAATTTTTTGCAATTTTTTTTTAATCTGAGGGTAGGGTTTTTCTGGAACCTGACCTCCCCGCTTCCATCGAAGGGAGTTCCTTTCTTCCCAGACTTGCAGACCTAGGACCTTAGTTCCGTCTCTCAATTGCTCCGGATCTTTACAGACTAGCCTGTAATCTGCAAAGTGCTGTCTTATGCGCGCTGCAGAAACTAGGCCTTCATTTATGAAGATATCTTCGACGTATGCCGACGTGGCACTCTTAATGTCCTGATCCTGGGATGTTATCCTGTCGATCACTGACTTCATGATATGTCGTGCCACATCCAGGCCAAAAACCAAACGCGTAAGGCAAAACCGCTTTGCCTTAATGACCACTGTTTGAAAAGGCCATAGCGATTTGTCGATGTGGATCTGTAGGTATGCATTTCTCAAATCCAACAGCGATATGTCACCTCCTTGTCGTCGCCATTCTTGTAATTTCTGCGCACACACCGCTGCGTCAGCTGTGAATGCGTCTACAAAGCCGTTTAACTCCCGATAGTCAAGTACAGGCTGAACCTTCTGTTTGTGTTCTTGTACGACCGCCATTAAGGGAATTAATCCCTTGGGTGGGCCAAGCTCTTTCTCGGGATATGGCAGTAGCCATCCGTCTCGCTGCCACGGTGCTAGTTCTTTCTCGTATGCATCCCTGACGTGGCCAGGTACTGTGTACTCCTGTACTTTATTGACCAACTTGCTAGGTGAATGACCACTCGCCCACTTCCAAAATGCAGTCCACATTTCCGTGCTCGGGTTAAACATTACTCTAAAGTCAGGCTTGTTGATAAGAATGGCGGCACACGTGTTCAGGTTTCCGAAATGCGCTTTGCCTGATTTGGTCAGGTGTACACCTCCGTGCACTTTGATTGCATCAATCCCGAGAAGGAGATCGAACTCTAGCAACTGTCCGTCCACGACCAGAACCTCAACAGTCATGGGCTGAATCTGCTCAACACCCAACTTAATTTTGCCGTATCCACGGCACTTCAAGGACCTCCTGTCGGCGGTCAACACTCCCACCTCTTCCTGTCTCCAGCAGCGACACACAGCCTTGCTCACCAGAGTCTGTGAGCATCCCGAATCCACTAGCGCTGTGCATTCTACTCCATTTACAAATAATTGTACAGTGGGTAACTTCCGGGTTTTTACTTGCTCGGGGAGAAGGCTGGCGCTGATGCCTTCTCCCCTTGGGTGTTTCCCTGGCATTCTGAGGAAATGTGTCCAATGCCATTGCATTGAAAACACCCCTTGTCGTGGCCAGACCTCTATGTTCTGTTCGACCTCTCCTGACGTCCTTGTGTACAATTCTTTGCCATATGGTTGGGTCCAGAGCACTTGTAGCAGGTAATCGTTTTGCTAGCAGGTTTGGCAGGGGGAACCTCAGTTTCTGAGCGTGGTAGTTCTATACCTGGCACCCTTCGTCATCCGTCATAATGGCCCTTGCTCGGGTCAGAATCTGTTCTAGATTCATGTCGTCCATCCTGGACGAAGCTTTGAGAAGCTGCCTAACATGATGTGGCAACCCTGACACAAATGCACATGCCATCCACCGATCAGGCAGCGGATCTCCTATTAGCTGCGCCAAACGATGCATTTCAGCCAGGAACTCATCCACCGTTTCCCCTGGGCAAAGACGCTGTCCCATAAATTGGTCGAACGCATTAAATCTGTCAGTCGTGTATGCAGTCATAAGGGCCCATTTAATTTGTTCCGCGTCTGACCTCTGCTCTCCACTAAGTTGTTTATACACAGCAAGGGCACCGCCTTGTAGTCGTAGAGGCAGGATGCGCTCTATCTTGTCCATGGCGCAAAGTTCGCAGACCAATTCCACATTCTCTATCCATTCGACAATGGGCATATCCGTTGGGGCGCCGCTGAATTCTGGAATCAAATCATTTCAAAGAATTAATACGCCGAAATAGCTTGTAGAGAATAAAAAAAAAAGAAAACAGCAACCAGCGAGTAAATTCAAGCTCTCCCAGCTGGTATTCCAACCTTGAGTCGTTCCTTCTTGAGTTCTGTCTCAATAATCGTACTAACAGACTTTTTCTACCCGCCAACCATAAATGTCACTTAAAAGCACCCCGCACTGGGAAAAATTGGTTGCTTTTATATTTGTCCATATACCCATAATGCCTTGCATCTTCATGCGATCCCATAATTCATTGCGTCCCTGTCCCATGATGCATTGCATCTTTATTGTATAAAAATGCAATGCAATTCCCCCCTCATTCTTTTACGTTATCTGGCCGAGGACGGATTACGGATTACGGCGGAGCGGTAAGTGCTTTTTTCTCCCTCATTTCAACTGCAGTAGCTTTACATGTTAAGCAAATACGGGCTCTTTTTTGGCGGGGACAAGGCAAGTCGCAACCACTTGTGCTCATCCCAGGTTCTGTCTCATCACGTCTGCCACACACACACATGACAGAAGAATTGAGAACGGGACGATAGGTTGGCTATTACTTTAGTTGTTGTGACCAAATTACCATTCCATCACTGATTTACAGTAGCTAATAGACATTTTAGTCAACCAGTTTTTCCTTATATTCAATAAACCTGCTGTTAAAGTTGTCAACATTGTTGTGCATTTTATTGAAGGAGTTCTTATTCCAGCCTGACTTCTGATATGCACTTGGATGAAAGTGACAAAATTTTACCATGGTCTCAGGAAAGAATTACGCAATCTTGTCTGTGGTACATAATGTAAGGTGTTCACTTTGCTATCAATCCCAATATCGAGGAATTTGGGAAACACAAATCAGCCCAATCGAGATAACACACTGGCCTCAACTGAGGCGGGAAAAGAAAGCCGAATGACTAATATGGTTAGTATTAATCAACAAAACTAGTGGAGCTAGTGACTCAGAATAGAGGGAAAAGAGAAGAAAAGACAAAGCTTGGAGCCAAGGTTTGTCTGAGTTGAGAATTAATAGATATGTTGTTAAAGTATGAACAATATAGGGTAGTCAGCATGAGTGGGTTACAGAGGAGGTGATTCCCAGTAAAGGGTTATGTATTTTTAGATGGTTCAATAAATAAGTACAACTTCAAGAAATGCTTTTGTTCAGCAATTTCAAAGATAATAGAATCAAGGACAATTAAATTTTGTTGATATTTATAATGGTTATAATTATAGCTACAGTGGAATGTAATATCTAAAAAAGGCAACATTGGGATGAAAAAGAAAACAATATTTTTTGATACAATAAGAACTTTTTCAGTAATTCACATTTTATTGAAATAAATTTGCAGAAAATAATTATTAAAAATATCCCTCAAAATAATCACCTTTGATAGCTTAAATATTTTTGTTTTCAGTTTATATTTTATGAATTGTGCACCCTAAAGATAACTAATATTTTTTATGAAATTGTTCTAAAATTAAAAGTATTTAACCAATTACATTCTTTGTGATTGTGAGCTAAAAGCTTTATTTTAAAGGAAAATAAAAATGTGCCCTAAAGATAAGGATAAACCCAAAACTAAAGGAGGCTCACAATCTCATTAAAGTTTTAATACAAATATTTCAACTTAAAAACTTGGTCTTCTATTGTTAACTGCGGTGTAGCGAGTGTTTTTGCCATCCAGGGCGGCCCTCAAGTTTGTTACCCCTCCCCAGAAGGAATACAATATTACAATGCACATTAACCCCTTAAAGTTTATATATATATATATATATATATATATATATGTTGGTGAATTTTCACCTCAATATGCTTAACAAGACAAATATTTTTATTTGTGGTCCAATTGTTAAAAGTATACATGTACAGAAAGAGAATAAAAGAAGCATTCTGATTATGTTAATATTTTGTGCCTTCAGACATTGAATATTTTTTTACTATTTTTTTTATGACTGCTTCTGCCATATTTTTACACATACTACACACGGGATAAGTCCGTGTTTCTGTTAATGTGGTATTTATAACTCCTCACTGATAAATTATGAAATAAAAGTACAATTGTGTTTATTTATTTGTTTTTTTTTTTAAATAAAACTGGGGATTTGTATAAAAATGAAGTGTTACATCTTTTTTTTTTAATTGGGAAAACTTTCAAAACTTTTCACAATATTAAAAGAAAGATAACTTGTTTTTGTTTATATATCCTCTGTTTTATTTAAAAAGAAAAACAAAAGAAAACATTGTACTTTTAATTCATAAGTTTTTTTTAATATTCATTTCAATTCTAACAAGTGAGGAGTCATAAATTAAATACCATGTTAACAGAAACATTTTGTTTTTCTTTTAGCAATGCAAAAAAAATGCAATGTCTTTTAAAATTATTTCTTTTACATAGTTGAAGTTATTATTACCAAAGTAGTAGACTAAGAATTAAAAGTCTGATAAAATTAATTTCACTTTTAAAAACTGAAATAAATATTATCATGCTTCTAATTCTTAGTCTATTTTGCTTAATAAAACTTTAATTATCTAAACAAAAAAATAAAACATTGCATTGTTTTACTAACATGAAAACTTGTAAATTGAAAGATTGAAAAAAAAATGCCTATTTTGGACTTTAAATAAAGTTTCTGTACTTAAAAAATATATTAATTTTCAATTTTCTTTTCGATATTTCTGGAAAAAATTGGAATGCATGTGATATCCTTGGAACTATTTCAATTTATTTATCTATTTTATAATTTATGAAAAGTAATGATTTTATGTCCATATTAAAGCTAAGCCTATGATAAAAAAAAATTGGTTCACTAATTTATTTAATTTTTTTCCCTAACAGTTCACTGACATAAAAATCAAAATCAAAGAACTGGTGCCAAAGTCTGGACTTCTCACATAGGTATGAAAAAACTGTGGATTCACCAAATTCACCTAATCCAACCCCACATCAAGCCCTTTAAAAATGTTCAAATTTTTTTCACACCTTTTGCTCACATCTTGTAAGTGGGATTTATCCCCACCAACTGACAATGCATTTTAGAGACAATTTTTTCTATTGCTGACTTGCTGGCCATGAGCCAGCCATATCAAAGACAAATTGGCTTCATTTGAACCCTATCTTCTTCCTTATTCCCCACCAAGCTATGCCACTGATTGTTAATATGTAATTCTTCTTATCAATTTTGTTATGTTCTGTTTCAAGAAAAAATTATAAAAAAAGGCTTTTGGACTTTAGTTTCTTGGTCAGTGAAATTACTAGTGTTATCAAGTTTATGTCAGTGTCATTAATAATACTGTTAATATAAAATTTTCATCATTAATTAATAGCATCTACATTTAGTCTGTATAGATATTCTCAAAATCATATACTTTTCTGATATTTCCAGTATAATTTACAAAGTATTATATTTTAATCTTGAAAGATATTAAATAGAACATAATTTAGTCAATGTACTGGGTGTGATAAATAAATTGTTGTCTAAATTACACAAAAAACTTTATTTAACGGATATATTTAGCAAAATTAAACAAAAATATTTGAAATACTATAGAGTAAATTTATTCAATAAAATCGCCATTGGCTTCAACCATGGCTTCCAGATGACTTTGGAATGTCCTGCAAATCTTCTGGACGGACTCCTTGTTTAATTTAGTAAATGTTGCCATAATCCTTGCCTTCAGTTCATCTTTGGTGTTACCATGAGTTTTGTTGGTCTCTCATTCAACTGCACCCCACACATAATAATCAAGGAGGTTGTAATCTGGCAAGTTAGGTGGCCAGATGTAAGGTGTGATTTGGTCACAGAAATTGTCTGGGTCATAGGGTCTTCCAGTAGCCACCCTCTTGACCCAGAGCAACACTACCTCCTCAAGGTACTTGATGTAGGTCTCCAAGTTGTGTCTGAGGCCCTCACCAACAAATTCAGGATTTCTTTTCTTATCAATGATCAGAGTGAATTTTCTGAGCAGCTGTACCTTTGTAATCACCATTTAATGTGGTATTTATAACTCATCCAGCTCTTTCCGAATCCTTTGCACTGTCCTCAGATTGACATTCAGACACTCTGAAATGTTCATATTGAAGCTTCTGGCACAAATGCCAAGCAGTACAGCATGCCATTTCCAAATTTCTGTTGGAGGGAATTGCATCATGGTACTCTTTTAAACACAGACAGTGCCCATCTGACCCTATTACATGTGGTGATGGCTAAATTGTTGCCATTTTATATTTTTAATTTCACACGTGTGTTTGTTTTTGATTTTGTTGACTGTACAGTATAGTAGGGTCAGTACACCTGCTCTGACAGACGCTGCTATTTTACAATCATTTCTAAGGCTTGCGAGCTATTACAATATCTGTGCCAAACAGGGATAAATTGAGAGTACCTTTAAATAAATTACTGAAAAAATTTGTGATGTGGAATTGGTCTGATGAATGTCAAAATCTTTTGAAGACATAGAAATTACCACTTGTAAATTATCAATCCTGGCCTAATACTGATAAATCTTGGTCTTGGTTGCATGTTGATTACATGGGGTATTTGAATGGTGCATATTACTTGATTGTCATTGACAGTTTTTCAAAATGGCTTGAAATATTCAAGTGTAGAAAACCTACTTCCACCGTAACTGTAATTTTTTTCATGAACTGTTTCCAAGATTTGAGTTTCTAATAATGGCACACAATTCATTTTGGGTGACTTCCAAAATTTTTACATATACTGTGCAGTTGAACATATAACAATACCACCATACCACCCAAAATCAAATGGTCAGGTTGAACATTTTGTTGATATGTTCAAAAGTGCATTAAAGAAATCAAATGGTGAGGAGACAGAAGTAATGCTCCAACATTTTTTAAGGATGTCACTAGTGGAACTAATATTCACCAGAAAAGTTAAATCAATGTTTGACAAGTTACTACCTGGAAGAAAAATAAAAAGTTGGCATAGAATGAAATTAAATATAAAACTTTTTAAAACTAGAGATGAGGTTTTCTTCAGGATTTACAAGGCAGGAAAAGAAAGTTGGGAAGATGTTGAAATAGTAAATGACATTGGCAGGATGCTGTCTATGATACAAGCTCAAAATTGGTGATATAAAAACCATTTAAACCAATTAAAACCAAGATTGCTAAGAAAATAAAAACCAAACAAGATTTACCTATGGAAGTTCTGTACAATATTTTTGACTTGCCAACTACAACTATGACTACTTGAAAACACTGTTAGTAAAAGAAAAAGAAATCCAAGGGAAGTTTTGGAACCCCAAAAGAAGAAGAAAACGTATTCAAAAGAGAATGTGTATCTTAAAAAGGGAGGTGTTGTGTAGAAAGATAACTGACCTTTGCTACACAAAATTGTTGAATATAGACTCTACCATTCATTGTGAGAGGAATATCATCTCATAAGACATGAGTCACAAAGTCGGTTGCACATATTATGCCACTACAATTTTTGGTATTATTGTATTATTAATCCATGTGATTAAACAGTTTCTTCACTAATCATTTGTTCCAGTATTTTCCTAGGAATATTAATAATAACTATGAGCTTATACAAGCATTAAAATGCTTAGATGATTAATAAATTTTCAAGAAGATGTAAAAAGCCTTAGATACTTTGTGACCAAGACCAAAATGGTCATCTACTTCACATAGACGTATTTATTTCTTTATCCATAAATCTGCTGATTTCTTCACGGGGCAGATGTAATAATTTACAAAATCTATAGTTTTTCTTGTGATTTTATTTGGTTCTTTAGATTCTGACAAAGGAATTTCATCCTTTTTTATTTTTGTCTTTCATTAAGAGAAATTAATAGAAAGTAACAAATTACTTAGTTCCTTAGCTCAATAGAGGCCACATTGATTTTTGTTTTGTTTTTTTTTTATCTTTTTTGGTATGGAATTACAGAAAAAAGTTGCTATTGAAAGCTGAAAAATGGACAAAAGCTCACCATAAGCAAAATACATTAAAAATATATATATATAAATCATATTTTTATATTTAAATTTTCTATAATTATTATTTTTTATGATAATTTTAATAATAAATATCTAATAATATTTTTATTATTAGATAGATATGATATATCAATTAATACTACATTTTTATGAAATAAAGATTACTTTCTAAATATAGTATTTATTTACTTTTGAATTAGGATTGCTTAGATATATTATTTATTTTTGAATTAGGATTCATCAAAAAAACGTTTTGGAATACTAAATATAAAAAATAATACAATATAACTGATATTTTCTTTTTATTAAAGCTGATATACTTTCTTAAAGAAATGTTCATTAATCCTAAAATAATACCATAAAATAGTTACTTTTACAGAAACGCGATACCTAAAGTTTAAAATTAATTTTGAAAAATGAAAATTTCAAGCTAATAGATTAAATTTAATATTTCCAATAAGCAAAATATTCTTTTAAAATACTTTTTTTTATTTAGTTCACCTCAAGCAAGGCAATAGAGTCACTAAGACACAAGCAGTTACTGGGTGTGGAAGAATTAGAAACAGAAACATTACTCAGGAGTGCAAACAAACAATGAGAAATCAGGAAGGTAGGAGATAGTGATTGACATTGCATTTAAATTTTTGAAGATTATGTTTTAAGGGAGTTTAACAAGTGAGAAGTGTGAAAAAAGAAACTGTTAGCATAGAATTTATGATTACATCTATCCAACTGCAAATTGATGAGATTCCATTGCCAGTCTAGTACTGCACTTAAATTCAAAAAGTCTACTTACCATAGAGAAGAGTAATATTTATTTCTGCTATGTACAGAAAATGTGGCACATGACCAAAATGGAGAATGGAGAAAAGGACGGTCTTCATCTGTCTTAACTTTAAACTTAGCTAGCCACAAACACTGACCCAGACATACCACAATATTCCTTACATCAAAACAACACATTCTTACTTACCTTTCTTACTACATCCACCATAATACCCCATTGTCTCTATGAAAATCCTATCTAGTCCTCATATGTACAATTCATTGTCTGTGGGGGGGAGGGGCATAAAACAACAATTTAAAAACTATCCCCAATGAGTTTTTATAATAAGAAAACAAAACTATTTACAAGAAACCAAATCAAATAATGTTAGTAATAAACCCCCCACAATCCTTAAAAGTGTCAGAAATATCAGTTAACTGGATGAAATCAATGTGGGACTTTAATAATATAAAACATTCATTCATTCCATGCACTCACTCAAACACACACTCATTCAAACGCAACAACAAATATGAAAATCACACACAAAACGAAAGGTACCCTGCATCCACCAAAGAACTGACATCACTGACCACCTAACAAGGGAGGAGATGGAGAATTAAACTAAAGAAAAATAGGGATAGAAATAAAATGGGCCAATGAGCATGCATCCCCTAGCTAAGTTAACTGGAATGAAAAAATAAAGATACAAAAAACCTTAAACTAACTTAATTTTGGGTGGGGCTGCTTAAGTTCAATCCAGGAAGAACAATATCCTGATGCCTAAATGGCATCAATATGCCATTCCAAGTCAGTCCCTTTCACTCGAGACAAATGTTCAAGAGTCACCCACCTTTTGCTAAATTCTGATGAAGTGAGCTGCTGCTTTTCCATCCTAATCTTGACTTTAAACTGATACTTAAAATACAAGATTAGTTTGGAAGAAGTGAACTTTTTGCCTCCATAGAATCCCTTCTGATATGTCGTCCAAATCATGACTCTCATGAACCCTAGCAAGGAAAAGAACGCATAGTGTTCAGCCTTTGTCAAGGGCAGTGCCATATTGCTACAAACAACTGGCTTCAAGGACAAAGAACTTTACACACAATATGTGAACCATGAGGTCTTGCATAATGGCGCTGCGACCCTGCAATGAAAGAAGGTGTGACCTAGGGTCTCTCCCTCCCCATCACAGTGTCAGCAGTTTGGAGATTTCTCCAAGCCTGCCAAACAAAGTCTTTTGTTGACCCAGATGACCCCATGAATCACCAGCCAGGTGAGTGATGCCTCATCATTATTGAGGCATTTCAACCTGGATGCTCAAGGCCATATTGAGCCAGACTCCTACTTCATAAGACCAAGCTTGTCAATCAGCTCATCATGAGTGGACCCCCTAAATAACACATGATATAATACCCTACGAGACAATGCACGGACATTGGAGAGGCCATCTGATGCCTATAAGAGGCATTTCAGAGCATGACTACATTTGCAATAGAAGGAGCATTCAGCTTGGGGTAAATGGTGGGTTTCCTCCTTGCACATGGGAAGTTCTTATGGGCGTCTTCCTTCAAGAAGGTGCCCTCCTCATCCGAATTGTGACACATTCAGTCTAGAAATGCAATGTAAAGCATGTATTGACGAATCTCAATGGTAGGCATACCCTGACTGCCTTCAGAAGGGTGGAGGCAACAGATCTCCCGAGATACCCTAGTAGCTTTGCCTCCCCACAAGGAGAACACGAGCCTTACTGATGACATTAGTGTGGTTTACAGAAGTGGAAGCACAGAGTCAGTAAAGGAGAATCAGGTAGATGCGTGAAACCCATACTTCTACCTTCCCCTTTAAGGAAAGATTCCTCATGAAGACCACAGACGAACTGCAATCTCAGCCTTCTCTTGTACCTCTGACCAATTCATTTTCCACTGGATATTGAGACCGAATTGGATGCCATATATCTTGATCAACTTGTCCGTCCAGAGGAAAGGTCTGAGAAGAGAAACTGCCTTCCATGCACTCAACCGCAAACCAACAGACTTATCATGGTTGATCTTGGCTCCTGTCACTGTCTCGTACCCACTGATTTCTTTGCTGACTTCGTCACTCTCAGCTCTGCTTGACATAAGAACCAAAACATTGTCAGCATAGGCAGAATACCTGGCTGAGATGGTAGCATCAGGTAGAGAAATTCCGTGTAGGACTGGATTCGTCCTTAACTTACAAAGGAAAGGTTCCAATGCAAGAATATACAATAAAGGCCAAAATGGACACCCTTGACAAATGGTGCAAGACATTATGAAAGGTTCTGATCATCTTCCATTCACTTCCACTGGTGCACTGGGAATCGCATACAGAAGTTGAATCCAGGTGCAAAAGTACTGCCCAAAACTGGCTGTTGAAAGGACAGCCTCCAGAAATTGATGGTTGATCCTATCGAAGGCCTTGGACTGATCTAAATTGATCAGTGGGGCTTCACTGTTGATTTGCTTGATGATCAAGTGTACCATATGAAGGTTGTCCTGAATAGTCCTGCCCTTCACAGCACAAGTCTGTTCAGAGCCAATCAGACTAGAGAGGACAGCCTGCAAACTGTTTGCTAAGATCTTATCCAAAATCTTTAACTCTGTATTTAACATAGTTAAATGGCGAAAATTACCTAACACATCCCCAACATTCTTGTCCTTGTGTAGTAACTTGCTCACACCCCTGGTGAAGCATTGAGGTATTGATCCCTGCTTCATCCAGTTGCCGAAAATCAGTGCTAGCAAAGAAACAAAAACAGGCAACTGCCTCAAGTACACTTCATTGGGAAGACCACCTTATCTTGAAGATTTGTCCAGGCCAACCTGGTACAGCACATCCTACATTTCCAACTCTGTAATGCGATCCTTGCACCTTACTGCTTCAGCTGCCTCAAGGCAGGGAAAGTCAGCTAAATAGGCATCGAACTGAGCAGGGCTAAGACTGGGCTCCCTGGTGAAAAGTTCCTGAAAGTACTCATGAAAAGCCTCACATATGCCCTCCTTTGTAGTTAGGGTCAGCTTATCTGGCAATGTGATGCACGTTATATTTTGCTAAAATGCATTACAAGCTTCCTCTGAGCGCAACTTAGTGGACATATTTGTCACCACAGAGAACTTTTTAACCTCATCCTAATTACCAGAGCTTGATCCTTCTTGATAAGCAAGGAGTCCAACTCTTCACTAGCTAAAGCTACACCCCCACTATCACAGGATTTGATCACCCGATCTAATTTTTTTCTCACAAGCCATTTGTGCTGCTAATCTATCTAGATTGAGCCGATGACTATAATCAGCAGCAAACATTCTAATTTTGGATTTTAAATTATCCCACCAGTCATTCCTAACCACATCCCCCATCAGTTCCCTATGTATCATTAGTAGTTGCTGGTCCCAGAAATCTTGCTCATCAAATAATGATGAGTTCTATTTCCAGTAGCCAGCCATCTTTACCTTAGGCTTATCTAAGTTTACACAGACCTAGATGAGCCTATGATTTGAATAAACTAAATAATGGAAACTTGGACACCCTAAGAGCCCTACATCAACTCTCGTAAGATTTGATCGATGAAGCTAGAACACACCTCTGTACTTGAGCTGCTACTATTAGTCCATGTTCATGCTACCTCCCAAGGGTGTTCATTCCAGTACTTACTGAGAAGATCAAATTTATTGATAAAGTCCTGAAATTGTTTCACGTCCTGGTTGTTAGTATCTGAATTTGGCCCTATATGATCTATGTTGGGGTCAAGGACATCATTCCAATCCCCCACTAAAACTACTCAACAAGATGTTGTCAAAAATGGCTCAATCTGTCAAAACAAAGCAGGCCACTCAGAATGGACATTGAGCACATAAACCCCAATGAGATGAAGAGCCTTATCTGTTATGGTAACATCCAGCACACAAAGCTTGCCCACCAGATCTGCGAAGACAGGAGCACACGCAGCCTTCATATCTCCCTAGCCAAGAGACACCTCTCAAGTGTCCATCAAAATATGCTGAATAGTGGGAAAACCCCTAGACAGAATGCCTTCACAATTGAAAGAAGAAAACCGGGTCTCCTGCACACAACATATATTCACCCTGTGAGACTCTGACCTCAGGCCTCAGACATTCACAGTTGCTAACCAGAGAGCCATAATGAAACTGGTTAGGGTTGCTCTCCTGCATTGAGCATGGCCAGGTTTTGGACAACAGCCTCTCCCATTGATCCTGTGCCAATCTCAGTCCTGATGGTGCCATCAGGAGACAGGCTGCCAATGTCCAAGGGGAACATAAGGTTTAGGGCTCTATAAAGGAAGGTGTAAATGAAAAGTGGTAGCCTCCCTGAACAATATTGATTTAATCTTCTCAAGTTATCATTATCAAAAAAAGCTAAAGGTGGAACCATGCCAAAAACATGGTTTGCCTCTGTCATCATTGACCATATGTGTTGGCCTGGATCCCCAGACCTCACCACAGTTAGAATCCTTTTGGCATTGGGAAAGTTCTTGGGGGTTTTCAACATCTAAATTGTTAATCTTTTTTAATTTTATTAGATGTTTGAGGTCCTTGAAGTTTTTGGACTTTGTAGCCAATTTCTTTAATATTTTGCATAGATCTTCCCTTTGGTTATAAATAGTTTTGGAGATTTTTTTCTTATTCGCATGTTCCAAAGGATCTGTTGATGGACTTTACCGTTTCTGGTTTTCCAATATTAGCAAGAAACTATTGGGAATTTGGACAGGAGATGGGTTAGGGGTATGGACAGAGGTAATCTTTTTCTCGGAGGTAGTCATTTTGGAAGGAGTAGGAGAAGGTGGTTTTGACAAGGGAGATGGAGTCATCAGCTGATGTTTAGATGTTGGGGATGATGGAGTGGAAGAAGGGCCAATTATTTTTTCCTCCTAAAGACATTTCTGAGACGGAGCCTTTTAATTTTGTAGTTTCTCCTTCTTTTCAAATGATGGTTCATATTTGAGCCTCTGTTGGTACAGTCAAAATAGCTGGTTGGAGAGTTGCCCTTAGAGCTGGTAGAGGAAGTGGGACTGTTTGTGCCTTTGTCTGTTGTAGTTGTTGTGGAACAAGGTCCTGCTGCCTGGAGCTTCCCTTTTGCCCTGCCAATGACCTGCTATTCGCCCTCTCCCTTCTCTGCAGCTGCACAAGCAGCGGGCAAAGGCTTTTCCTGGAATGGGAGTGAGAGGCATACATACCCAACTGGGGGTTTAACCATACCGGTCCCAATTTCTGGCATGCCCATTACAGGCAAGACGGAAATAACGATTTGGATCAGTGGAGGCCAGAATTTCAGAGGCCTTCTTTTCTGGGTAGGAAGAGGACAGGTGTCCAGTCTGCCCATATTTCCAGCAAGTTAGTCTACGGCTGGTTATGATTATTGGCATTTTCTGGCCCTCTACATCGAGACAGTTGGGGATGGAGATGAAGGCTTTCTAATTGATCATAATCTCAAAACTCCAACCCCCAGTCAGATTGTCAGAGGAAGCACTGAGTATCTGTTTAAACTGGCATAGATAGGCAGCCAAGTGCTCCCTGATGGTCTGAGATGGAACCTCATATACTGAAACATTGGTCCTCTGCCTGCCGTCATATTCAGTCCACAGAATGAGGTCATTTGTTATTAGATTTCTAGTGAGTGCAGCTTCACAACTGGCAGGTGTCAGTAACAGTATGTCCCACATAAAATAGCCTTTCCCTTTTTAATGACTCTCTGGAGTTTGAGTCCAGGAAATGTCAAAGTTTTGATAACAGTGTCTTTTGTGGAGCGACAAATTTTGTATGAATGCTTGTCAACAAACAAAGACTAACACAATTCTTCTCTCAATCTTCTGTAGTTCCCCAAGAAGCCATCTGCTGTGACAAAATGTGTATAACTCCTGGCTTTCTCCAGGAACTCTGTCATGTTGATCTTGCAATTTGGTGGGGACATCCAGCAAGAAGGCGTCTCTCGACCACTACATTTTCGTCTTTGTTTTGTTGTCTCCTGCTTCTTTGGTCTGATATGGTAAATTATGACTGCTTTTGGCCACCATACCTTCATTTGATTTGGTTTCACTAGCCACCATACTTTTGGTGGAATCCTCATTTTCGCCAAGAACTTCCAAATTTTGGCCCTCTTCAACATCTATCATTTTATTTGAAACTAATTCCTTGTCATCTTGTTTATTTTCAGATGGCTTATCAGGAAAGACTTTCTTTTTTTTGTCTTTGTCCTGAAAAGGTTTTTCCTCACCATTTTTAAAACAAGAGAAAGGGGGTCTTTTTTTTCACATAAAATGGAAACAGAAAATTAATTTAAACAAAAATAAAAGATAAATATGAATCACAATTTCCTTCAACAGTAAGGAAATTAAAACAAATTTTACAAGACAAAATGAAAACACAAAACAACTGGACGTACAAAAAAAGGATTACTTAAAAAAAAAAAAAAAAAAAAAAAGAAAACTTATGCAAAAGACAGATGAGAAAAATGTTAAACTTTAAAGAATGAGGACAAAAAAATGAAATATACAAAATTAAGGCAGATAACAATCACAAATTTCCTTTAAATGAAATCAGGAATACCCAAGGTTACATGTGTAACTCAAAAAGAAAAAAGAGAAGATTACACAAAGTAAGACAGACAAGAAAAAAAGATGTTTAACAACAATAATATCTCTCTCTTTTTTTTTTTTTTTTTTTTTTTTTTTTTTAAATTAATACAAAAAATAAAATGGAATGCTACAAAAAGTAATACGAAACAAGAAATAAGTAAAAATAACAAATTTTACAAGATGGCTGTTAAAAATAAGTCTGACCAACAAATGAACAAAATACGTAAAATAAAATTAAAAAAATAGTTTAGATACAACAAGCACAAAGACGATTTAATAAATAAAAACACAGAAGAATTAACAGATATTTAAGAAGAAAAAGAAGGAAAGAAGTAACATGTAGAAATAAAAAATAAACAAAAATAAAGTCTTGTAGGAACTAACGAAAAAATTAAAATGTAAAATAAACAGTCTGGAGGGGTGTGGGTGTACAGAAAATTAAAACGGAAAAAATAAGAAAATCAAAAACAATAAAAGCATAGAAGCAAAAGGGAAATAAAATAAAAAATTGGGGGAGGGTAAAAATGAAAAAGAAAAAAGAAAACTTTTGCAAAAAAACAGTCAGTAAAAACTTAAGAAAATGTAAATGAAATCAACTTAATGTAAATGAATAGATGTATGTTCAAAAAACACTTTACAGTGTAGCAGAAATACGTCTGGTGACAATCACCGGTCGTACAAGGTCTGAAAAAAGACAACTCTCCCTGCAGAGGTACCACAGTGAAGAGGTCATTTGAACAATTACCATGAAAGTATTTATAGAAAAGGTGCAGGGAAGCAACTTTATGATGGTGAGAAAGTGACTGAGAGTGAGACACCAGATCAGGATCAATAATATTGCTGATTCTTTGGATTTTATCAAGGAGCTCTAGATGAATAGCAGGAGCACAGGACTATATGTACCAGCAATATTCTAAGCATGGATGAATGGTAGACATAGATATGTGTGATAGATTCTGGAGAGAAAAATTGTCTAACATGACACACTAAACCAATTTTCTTAGCAGCTGACCTAACAATGGACTCAATATAGTCTTTCTACTTCATGCCAGCTGAGAAGGCGCAATGAATCACTCTCCTGGAGGTAAGCATCAGCCATGCTGATGGAAGGCAGAGAGCAGTCCCTCAGATGATTAATAGAGAGCAGTTTAGTTTTGGCAGTGTTAAAATTAACAAGCCATCCTTTGCTACAGTTAACTGACTGAAAGTCGTTTTGGGCATCAGCTACCATTTTGATCTTATCAAACTGATCAGACTCACTATCGAGATATGAGTAAATGGTTGTATCATCAGTGTAGATACCAAGTTGAGAGCTTTTGTCATCGGGAAGGTCATTAATGAAAATTAAAAAAAAAAGTAGGACCAAGGATGGAGCCCTAAAGGAGACCTGCCTTAGTATGAAAGCATCTGGAAGAGTGCTGTTCAGGTTAAATTTCATTTCATGATTTGAAAAACTGGATCAATTCAAAAATTTGTCCAGCGACACCAACCCTTCAGCTTGCAGAGGAGACCTGTATGCCAGACTCTGTTGAAAGCTTTCAAAGATATCCAGATCTACAGTCTGGGCTTCACCATTCTTATCTAGAGCTTCATAGACCAATTTCATACAATATTTTTTCTTTTGCAGTTGTTGCATCAAAGTTAAAGATTCTAATAAAAACATTTTGTAAAAAAAACCCCAAAGAAACTGATTGACAACAAAGCTGGTAAATAAATTCTCTTCTTTTAACTCCACATTTGTCCCTTTAACTTTTTACAGCAATAAAACCCAATTCCTATGAGTTCAGTTGGAAAAGCTTGAGGCACCAATACCTTGGTACCAGTTCTTTGATGTTTATTTTTTTTGACATAGAGGTGAGAAAAAGAATGAGTTGATAGTGAAAGAAAAGATAAATATGGAGGTGGATATAAATATCTGTATTTATATAAATATAAAGGTGGATGGAGAGATACAGTACCATAAAATCAAAGAATGGTAAAAAAAATTCTTGGGTATTGGAATTGTCCCATTTTCATTTCATAGTCTTAGAGAAAACTTCTCTCATATTTTATTGACAAACTGAAGGAAATTAAATTAAGCCCTTGCTTTAAAAACATTGATATCACTTCAGCATATAAAAATAAGTGATTTTGCTCTTTTTTTAGGTTGTTTGTCAGTATTTATTTTTCTACCTAGAGTTTAAATTTGAATAAAATAATCTTTATATAAAAATAGGTACCCCCACAGATTCACTAAAAAATTAGCATACCATGATTAAAAAACACCCCAAGCCTAATAAAAACAGTTTTATTGTCAAAATCTGTTATTAAAGTGAGAAACAAAGGATTTTTTTTATTATTAAATTGTATTTTTTGATCCTTAGAATGTTTGATATTTTGGTTATATAATATAGTCTTACTGACTCATGGGAAATAGTATGTAATCAACTGCCTTATGGGTAATAGCAGTAGGTATTTATAGTTTTTGTGGCTACATATGTAAATGAGTCACCTCAGGTTAAAAATGTTTTTCTTGCACCAATTCGTTAACTTTACTTATGCATTGCATAAATTATTGCACCAGTGACTGTTGCAAGTGTTGAAAGAAGTTTCAATAAACAAACTTACAACAAAAAAAATCATTTGTGATTTACAGTGGGAGATGAAAGGTTATCTGGGTTAGCAATAGTTTACATTGAAAATAAATGCTTGATCCCTCGACTGTGATAAATTCATAAAAGCACTTGCTCATGATAAATTTTAAAAATTCACTATTTTTTATCCATAATGTTGAATATGTTAAAAATAATTCAACCTTTTAACAAGAAAAATCTCAAATTGATGTTAAAAATTGCTGCAAAACTGATTTAATATGGAATGATCTATTATGACATATCTCTTAATTTGTATCTAGATACATTGTATTTATTTTCAATTTTTCTAGTTGAGCTGTTCACTTATATTGGTTATGATTCATTATTATACATAATTGGGTTACAATAAAATTTGTTTAGCTGTATTAGAGTGGGTGGGCCCTGTGTCATACTCTTAAAGAAATTGATAAATTGTAATTCCAAGGGAAACAATTCTTGTTCAAATCAATCTAGATTTAAGTCCCTTGAACTGAATCGTCTTTTGTTTGACAATTTTTGAACCTACCAATCAATTGATGTATTTTACAATTTTGCTTTCAAAGCTATTATTATTAAAAATTAAAACTTGTAATCTGTTAAATTTATTGAAAAATTTTTCATTTAGTAATAGATATTTTTATTTAGTTTATTTAAAAAAAATTTTATTCGTATTTATTGTTCTCTGTTTGATTTTCTTTTTCAGGCACCTATGGGTGAAATGCCATTAATGTTAGATGTGCACCTCTATCCTCAGATTTTGACTCGAATTATTGGCATGGTGGCAGCAGGAGAATCGATTCTCAAGGAATCAGATGCTGACTTTTATGAATCCTTGAAGGATGCACATTATGGAATCTTGTTAAAAGACAATAAGAAATTGTTGTACAACAAAATTTATGGCTTGCATGTTGTAGATTGCTTGTGAATTCCATGTACTTTATCGTGATTTATTTCCCTTTGTCTGTTTCTGACAATTTCTAGTTGATTTTCTTCAATTCAGATTTTCATTTGTTCACAAGAAACTATTCTGAACTTTGAAAAACTATCCATCAAGTTTGAGTTAAAATCAAATATTTTCAAAACAATGAAATTCACTTTTTCTTTTTTTAATCCTTGAAAAAGAATAAAATAAAAAAACTGTTCATTCTGCACCTTTTTCTTGCAGAAAAATTAGATTGGTAATTTAACAAGATTTTGCATTTTAGCAAAATGATTATTTTACCTACATTTGGAAAGTTAAGTTTTTTGTCTTTTTTTTTCATGACATCTCTTTTAAAAGGAAATGTTTCAAAATGAAAAACCTATTATTTATCTACTTTTGTTTTTTTGTCTTAGATAGTAGAAATTATATTTTCAGGTTTTGAATTCCTTATTTAAAATAATTTTATTTAAATATTTTCTATTTTTTAGTTTTGGATAAAGATAGAATGTAACTTCCTAATTCAAATGTTTAGTTTTGCTTAAATTATGATTATGATATCCACTCCACATTTTTTTCTAAAGACTTGAAAATTTTTAGACACATTAATAGGTTTTCAATAAATGCTTTGTGTTGAAATTATTTTTAGTAGTGTTTAATATTGTTAATTTGTTGTTAAATAACAAATGAATGATTTTTAAAAAGTATTTTGATGTAAGAGTTAAAAAAAACAAAAAAGGGGTGACATAAAAAATGTCAAATTGACACTCAAAATTCATAAATTTTTAGTATGTGAGCCTGAAAAATTTTATCCAAAGTAAAGTAGACCATTTCCAGGATTTCACTCAAATCAACCATGTTTACATTAACTTCACTGTGTTTGGTTATCAGTAGGCAAGCTAAGATTTCCAGATATTAGAAAATCCACTTTTCATGAATTCAGTGGACTAAAAGAAAAGTTTCCTTAGAAGTAAAGCTGGGAATGTCTTAATGACTGATGTTCAACATTGGAGATTCTAATTTCTCTTCAAGATTTTATGTATACAGATAAAACTTAGTCTTAGTAGATTATTATTTTTTAATTTTTTGTAAATTTCTTGTGAAATGTTATATTGTTGGTTAAAAAAAAAAGGAAGAAAGCAAACTAGGAAATTAACACTTGTTCAGGTCAATGAAGGGACCTAATGAACAGGTGTTGATTTCCTAGTTTTAGTGAGGAGTTCATGTAGATTAACACAAACAAGAATGAAGACAACTTTAATGAAAAAGATTTGTATTTATCCACTTTGTGAAATTTGTATTAAAAATTGTATTTGTCTGTTTCATTCAAATGAACTTTCAATTTTTTTCTTAAAAGCAAGAAAATCTCCCCCCCTTTTTTTTAAAAAATCTTTTTGTTTAATTTGAAAGAAGTGAATTAATTACTGAGTTTGAAAGTTTAGTTCTCCCATTGAATAAGATTGTAAAAAGGTAAGTGCAATTTGTAAGAAATAAAATATTGATTTATTTTTAGGCATTTTTCTCACTTAATCAGTAAAGTCAGCTGTTTTTTAAATGATTTAAAATCCAAAGAAATAATTGAATAAAATCAGAAAATGATTTTTTAGTAGTTCAGAAAGAAAAATTTAAATACAAATTTTTGTTGTTTGTTTCTTAATTCATTTGGAATGTACTGAAAAGGATTTTGTAGTCAGAATATTCAGAAATAGAATGTTGCAAAAGACTAATTTCTCAAATGTAAAATTTCTTTCAACTCATTGGTTATTTAAAAATTCAGTAAATTTAGTAAACAATTTGCAAATCTGAAGCAAATCATTTAAACAGTGATTTGTTTATCAATAGTGCACTATCCCCTTCCACTCCACAGATGTGTCACAATCCCTAATTACAGTTTAGAATGTTTGTTATATCAATTCTTTGATATAGATGTGCATTATCCACTACTAAGAGGACCCGTGGTTTTACAGGTATGCTATCACTAATTAAATAGAAAGATTGTGTTGTACTGACCTTTGACATATAAAAATCCTGCCTTAGAAATACTAGCTTTTTCTGAAATACTAGCTTTTATCTATACTTGAACACTGACTCCAGTGAGATGTATGTAACTGTCTTACTCATGAGACAAACTAAGTTGCTTTTTTTTTTATTATGCTTATCTTAGTCTGTGATAAAGTCTCAGTAGTGGACTACCTGCTGATAATCTCACACACTCCACTTGTGAACTGGTTTGCATGACTAGTTAACTATTGCACTTGTAACAGTTACTGGTGTAGATTTTGCAAGTAGATGAAGCTACACCTGGTGACCAGTTGGAATGTAAATAACTGATCAGTTAATGTAAAAAGTTTAGATTACAAAGATAGGTAATTTGGATTTTACTAGTATACCAGCACATACACATTCATTCTTTGTAATTCACTTGTTTTGAACAAATTTTCTCAGTGCACCAGTAGTTATGAGAATTGGTAGACCTGAATGAACATGGATGAACACAGCAATGCTTCTTAATAATATTGTTAGGCATTCAAAAACCTGCTGGAAAGTAGATACGGTGTGATAGGATCAACAAAATTGAATAAAGATTCTTTGTGGATAAATGGTGAATCATTGTTAATCATTGATATTTTTTTCATCCATGAGATGGTAAGGCAATTTATGAGAAAACAAAAAATATTGTTAAGCTCAAGATTGTGTGTAGATTTTAGAAAATGATAATCTAACTAAATGTTGATCAATCACAGATCCAGTTGGTGATGTGATTAGTATGAATTCATCATAAGAATGGTAGTGAGAGGATTTTCAATCAATAGTTACCTAAAAATCTGGAGGTGGATTTGAATAGGTTAGGTTTGGAAAATAAACATTTGTTTTGATAATGTAATTAACCTTAGCATAAAAATGGTGGATTTCCTTTATATAAGCAGGCCAGTTTTGGAGTATTGCATTCTGTTTGCTTCAGGAGATGCCGCACATTGTGATCACCATTGCTTGCATGCTATTACCCAAGAATTAGTCAACTGAAGAAGATTTTCCTCAACTTGGGAAGTTGCAGACAAATTATCTTGCAAAAATGTTACAGACCAACTTTTTATGCAAACCCAAGACCAAATTTATCACTATTCAGTCTCTGTCACCTCTGAAAATGAATCCCACAATATTAAAAAAAAAAGAAAAAGATTTTAATAGTGTCTGAAACATAAGTTCCTTTCCACAATCACTTTGCTAATATTTATACCCAGACTGCTGGTGTTACTATGGACAGCCATCTCTGCCAATTATTTTCAAACGATTATATGGCCAACTTAGAAAACAAAATATTCACCCACTATTTATACAAGATATATTGATGATATCTTTATCTAAACCCAATCTGTATAATGACATTATAGAACTTAAAAAGATTTTTGAAAAAAAAATGTTTTAAAATTCACTTATAAACTAAACATCAATAAACAAAAATTCCATTTCAAGATATTCTCATTAACTAACATTAATAATTTTACCACATCTATATATAAAAAGTATGCCAGTTCTAATTCTTGTCTTCTAAACTACACTGAAAAATATAAAACTTAGTGTTACTGTTAACCTGATCCAAAGAGCTAAACACATTTCCCCATCTAAAATATTTTTTCTTAAAAAAATTAAATAATTTAAAACAAACATTTATCAATGACGGGTACCCTAATTATATAGTTGACAAGCAAATCAAATTTAATTTAAACAACAAATTTAACAATAAAAACCAGTCATAAACTGAAACATATTTCAATAACGCTATTGCCAAAACCAAATGCATCACAATTACAAAAAAAGACGAAACGGCAATAAAAACATACAAAACCAGTCGATAAAAATACGGATTCATTATTTACTACAACAAATTAAAAACTAGCAATTTGATATATGCCAAACTTCCAACCCTTGTATAAGACCAATGATGTGTGTAGTGGTACTAATAGAAAACTATTAACCTGAGTGCTAAAAAATCTCTAAAATTTCTATTTCCTTTTCTTTTTACAACCAAGAAATTGCGGATATATCAGTTAAAAAAATTGTTTGTGTTTTGTTTTTCTTTAGAGAGTCTCTGCGAATTATAGAAAAATATCATCAGCCACATGGCGTTTAAAAGCATTAGTTGAGAATTGTAATTTGATACTGTTCATTCCGGCTGTAGAGAGACACAGTTGTATGGAGCATGCTGCTGGGGAGACAGTTGTGTTCATCTTGCCGGACAAGTAAACTGTTCTGGTTTGAAAATATTCTCCTTTTTTTTAAATGTACTGATGGGTTCACGCACACACTCGTTAGCTCCACAAATTTCTAGCGAAGCAACCACGTATTTTTTGTACACCCAATTGGTCAACAAATGTGGTCGAGTGTTTTATTTTTTTCGGAAACGTGCATACGCGTTTTTTTTATATATGTTGTAGAGTAGTTTCAGTGGATGCTGGTATTTGTACTAAGTCGGTCCTAAAATAGGTTCGACGTACAAAAACGTTAGGAACTTGGTATAATAGGTAATGACGCAGTAATCTAGTTGTGGTGGCTGATACTTTAATATCCGACTAACGGTCGTCCGACATCAACTGACTGACCAACTCACTGAGCGGTATTCAGTCACCCCCACCAACGAGGACATCATGTGGCACAAGGCCGGTTTAACGTGGGATCTCTGAGCCCGTGGACTCGGCCAAAAATATGCCCTTTTAAAACCTGTATAAACGGGTTCAGGGTCGGTTTACCTCTCCGAAAGAGACTCCGCCCTTCGGCGTAGCCTCGTTCGGGTTCCTCCCCGCCCGAAGGCAGAGAGTTCAACCGGTCGTCCGACTTCAGATTGAAATCAGACCAACTCACTGAGCGACTCAGCGACTGCTACTACTAATTATAGGTGGGAGAGTCTATTAACTATAGAATAGGTGTGTTCCATTATAACAATATATTAAAAATTGCGCCAAAGTTGATCCGATTTTTCTAGGAATCTCCTTGACGGGAAATTGCATTATTTCCTATAATGTGTATGAATATACTTGCCGAAGAATGGGTAAGTATATTTTTGTAAATAAAAACAAAACGTATATTTCTGTAAATAAAAATAAAACGTCTAACATGGGATATATCACAATCACACTCTCAGAGAGACTTACCTGCTACCTATCAGACCATAATGCCGTTAGACAACATATTAATAAGCAGTATATATATATATATATATATATATATATATGGCTAAAATAACCAATGCGCGATCTGCACAGTTTTAGGCAACGACCAAAGTAGTAAATTACTGTGGACTGTGGAGTCATCCACCGTGGGGCATTTGCGTCTTTGTTTAGCCTCTACGGCACGCTGGACCATATTTTTTCATAGCTCTTTGCTCCCGCGAAAACAGCAGCTCTCCACCCGACTCGCTCCCGAGCAACCGCATCTCAGTTCGCAACATTGATAGAAAATTCCATCATGGACGTTTTACACTGGACCATGAAGCGAAGCCTTTGTTGTCTAACGTTACCCGTTACTCAGACAGTTCCTCATATAGTATGTGTTTGAGAGTTCTAACGTACCCAAGCCACCGGAGACGCCGAGACCACAGAATGGGATATAGTAACTGAATGTCAGCTCTTTTGAGCACTTCTGTATTCAGGACGCTATCTTGCTTTTTAATTTTAAAAGACTCATTTTTTACTCATAAACAATACCCAAATTTTAATAGTGTCTGCAACATAAGTCCCTTTCCACAATCACTTTTCTCAAAGTTTCTTTCACACTCAGTAGCCCCCTGCATCTTAGAGGCTTTATTACCTTGGTTGGAGTGAAATCTAAAAAAATCTCCAACTAGTTGTAGGAAGACAGACCACAGCATCACAAATCTAGTAAGGATTAATTTGTAATTGTAACCCTCAACAACATTAAGTTGTTTTTTCAAGAAAGATATTTATGGGATCTGAAAGTCACTTTTTATTTTTCTTCTAACTCGTTCACCCTTCGTTCCTAAGACTTCCTCAAATTAAAAATTCAATATAAATCAAGGTATTTAATATATACTTTGATTTGTTTAAGGATTTTTGTCTTCTGGGAAGTGAATTGTAGGCATACAAGGTTGTGTAGTATCTATTGTAATGATCTCTATAAATGTGACCCTTGACCAAAGTTGAATTTATCCGGACAAAGTTTTATTATAGAATACTTATCATAAGGCTACATTCAATGAGTACTTGATACTCAATGAACGTGGCCTCGTGCCAGTGTTAGCTTAAGACCATCTGTTGATGACTGATCCAAAATTTAGTATTATTTTGTGAATGTTAACTTTCGAGTCATTCTTAAATAACTGAGCGAGATAAAATTATCTCTGGCAAATGTTTAACAAGAGTGATTTCATAGACGTTTCTGTGGAAAAAGCTTTGGCAACAACCCGAAGCCTCTTGACACTTATAAATAAAGGGTTAGTTAACCTATTCCTCGCTTGGCTGGCCATGACCTAAAAACCATCTCCATTCCACCTGTTCTATTTCTGTTATTCAACAGACATTTTTTTTTAATCTTTGTTTAGTAGTTCTTACTTGGCTCCAAACATTTTTGATAATTTCCACCTGAGTAAACGTCAGGAATGTAACAAATGCCGCCCTGTTTACAACCAACTTGCGCTCGACACAGACGACGAGGAAGACTTGAACGGTTGCTAGTGTCATGTTGCAAAACCATTTTAAAATGGAACAATTTCAGTGAAATGACTTTCGTTTCCTGTTTAATACGAAGATTATTTTTGATAACAGTTTATTCAGTAATGGAGAAAAATATATTTTATGGTTAGATTCGAGAAAGAAACTATTGATTGCTATACTCTTTCTTATCTCAAAAGAAAAAGCAAAACCAAGCATTGTATTCGGTGTTACCAAATTTGACGTTGCTCACAAATTTAATTGACCTTTCTTTGTAAACTGAACACAACTTGAAAAATAAATAATGTTTTAATTCCGGAAAAAATTGAATGCTGAGAGAATTTTGAAGTAAAGTTGATCAAGTTTGATAGCCGATCAAAATGATATCCAAATAAATTTAGTGATAACATCTTCAGTCAGGATGAACAGAAATTCATTATATTGGAGAGTGCATCTATCCATGAAGCCCAGAAAAGCAATTTTTTGTTTTACTTCAAATAAAAGCATTTGATAAAATGTTACTGTACTCTTTATACACCTAAATAAATACTAAATCATCTGCGCCCACGTTAATAAGACTCCCAATATTAATATATATCATTGAGATATACACTTTATAATTTGTTTATGTCAAAATCTCAGTAATGAAGTATAGAATTGAATAAAATGAATTATGAGAACTATAAACATGAATGGGGCTTTGTTGGTTTGTCAAAGTTGAATTCATAAAATAAAGACAACTTTGACGTCACCCTAATATTTAACAGTGCAATTTATTTATTTTACATTTTCACAACAGTTTTTGCGTGTCTTTTTTTTCTTATGTAAGAATTGATTTTTGCGTAGTTTGAAGAATAAAACTTCGTATTTAGTTCATAGTTTGTAACAAAAGAAATATTTATAGAGCGCATGGAAATGAGAATTCATCGGAAAAGCTGATAAAAAACGCAAATGTGATAATATTCCATTTCCCATTTTAGTTCTGGCAATTGTAATGGTCATTAGTGGGTAGTTTGATGTTTCTCCCTCAGCTTAAAGGGACAAGAGAAGTTATTGTGTCGCATAGATAAATTGGCATTCTTGAGCCATGATGACTTGGACTTTTTAGGCTGACATTTCTGAGCCAATTCTATCTCGACTGGGCCATGTATCCCGAAGAACACATGACCCAGTGGATAAAAGTTGAATGCTTGATCCTAAATTGACTTGTCCCAAAGAGTTGTAAGTTCAATCCCTGTCGTCAGCGGATATAACAAAAACGTATCAAGGGAAATTAACTAAAACTGAGATATCTAAAGGCATGACACATGTAATTGGAACAATCTACACCCATGGACTAAATAAAAGGTTCGATTTGAAATTCAAACAAATATACCTGAAGAAGACCGTAGCGTAAAACGGCCGAAACGTCGTGAATGTGACAGTAAATGTGTGGATGACAGTTCTTACAATGTAAATAGTGTAAATAAGTTACAATCTCAGAAATATAGACAGATATATTTTATCACCAATTGAATTTTTCTTAATTTCGATCGTACCAGTTTTTATTTTTAGCGGCTTGCTCTGGAGTACCATTGAGGACCGTGAATATAATCACCATATTCCCCTTCCCCTTAGGCGGAGCTTGGTCATATAGCCAAATAAATCTAAAAATAATGATATACAGTCTTCTTCCGCATAATAATTCTATATGATTTAGAATTTCTTACTTTAACTTTAGATGCATAAGAATTATCATCATCATCTAAACTGAATTATTTACTAATTAGGGCTCAGTATTATTATCAGCTTTACAAGTGAAAATTCTTGAAATTACTGACGATTTGAGTCTATCAATCGTACTTTGTATATCTTCCGAGAATAAAATATTTAATTGCTTCTTACTACGATTTAACAATTTGTAGGAACCCGTACGTGGTGTTTCCTAACTGTGCATTTATAGCCAGACATGTTTACGCTTTCTTGAATCTTTAGGAATATAAGATTTAGGCATTGATATAAAAAATTATATAATAAAAAAGAAATGTAAAATAGAATAAAAATAATGGCTAAATAAAAAAAATAATAGACTAAGTTTGTTTATATTATTTATGATGCAATAGACGAGGTTTGTTTGTTACACATTCTTTTGAGGGGTGTGCTAGAAAAACATTTATTAAAAGAAATAAATTAAAAGGAAGTTAGACGGTTAGTAAAAATGGTTTGAATAAAATGTTATGTCTAAAACTTTGTATATATTGATGTTGTAAAAATACTACCAAAATGAAGTCTGACGGTTTATAAAAACAATACATGTATAAAATTTGGTTTTCAAAAATTTGTTAAAAAAGAAGCTCCTTTATTGGCTGAAAACCCACCAAAATAAAGTTTGCGAACAAGCGTGATTTAAAGAAATATATTTTGTGATTCTTTTAGTCAATGGGAAAAGTAAGTTACCAACCCTGTACTATTAAATTTCTGTTTGAATTTGGAGTTGATTTGTGGCTATTTAAGAAGAACGGATTTGGCTTTCTCAAAGAAGTCTGCTGTTAGGAGCTGAACTTAGGTGAAGAAGAAGAAAAATGAAGCGGAAAGGTTTCGGCATTCACGAAGCCGAACGAAAAAGAATGAAAAAAGCAGAAAGAAAGAAAAAGAAAAAAAAAGCTCGAAGGAGAAGTTTCTATAAATTTAGAGATATATAATTATATTTCTATAGTTTTTTTGTGAAAGTTTATCACAAAAATAGAAGTATTAACCTTAATTTTGAAATTTTTATGAAAGTATAATATTCATCTAATCTAAGTTTGTAAAACTGAACTATTGTCGGAACAAACCAGAAACCCAACGACTCCTGTGAATCATCAACCTTCTCAACTCCTTTCGACAGTCGAATGAATCGAAGTAAGTGAACATTGTTTTTATGAGTATAACATAATTGTATTTAGAATTTGGCATCTCGCCTAGTTGTGAGGTGCACAAAGGAAAATTTTGTTTCAAGCTTGTTTTGTAAATTTTGCGTTCTATTCTATTACTATTGTCTTTTAATAAGTGTGATTTTTTTAAAATTTCACACCGGAGTAAGAGACGTGTTTTTCGTTTGTGCCATTTTTAATACTCGGGATAAGATATTTGACGTTCTTCTTGTTTTCCCCAAACTAATCCTGTTATATAATGTAAGCGCCAACTTAATAATTTGCTAATATCTAATTTTATTATTTCACTTGTTAACTTTTATTGAGTAATTTTCAAAATCATTGTCAGTATTTCGGTATAATTGTGGAATTAATGCATTAGTAATGGTTACAATATTGAACTGGGTCTACCTGACTCATTGGGTGTTATTACGAATACCTCGAACAACTACAAGTGTTGATAATGATTCCTTCCTAGCGATTATTACTGCGTTTGCTCTATAATTCCATTTATTTATAGGTGATATGATATTACAGCAATCTGTGGAAGCAAATAAACTTTGAAAACGACTTTGATTCAAATTGAGTACCTCGATTAGTAACGATGTGAAGCGTGACTGAATGTAGATCTCCAGGTTTCGATGAAAGTCTTTAGCCACAGCAACAACTATCATCTCAACGATCATTTCTCTATCAAATAAGCAACACTTTCCTATCGACACATGTAAGTAAATAACGTTAAAGAGAAATATAGGGGTCAGTAAAGTTATTTTTTAGAGAAAGATGTCGAATTATACTATCTGGTATTAAAGAGTAATTCAAATGAATGAAACATTTTTAATATACTTGGTAACCTTTGCCTTTTGAGACTACAGACATTCTTTGGGTCATATTCTGATCATGTGATCCATTTTAGATTAAAAATAGCGCGATTTTATACCAGGATAAGATAATTTATGTAAATTGTCAAACATAGACTTCTGGGGCTTTTCAGTAAAATGTCTTATGTACAACACGTCACATCGTAAGGTTTTATTCTTAATGAATATAGTTTTAATTTATTTTGATAATATTTTGCTTATTTTGCATCGTTACTGACTTGATATTTTGCTAATTCTTCACATATGTCCATTGTAATTGAATTGACAGGGCGAGATAATCATCAACTATATTTTTATTCAGAGATGATATTGTCTATTGGATTTCAATGTAGGTTTAGCAGTTAACAATATAATACTACGGCTTTCTTTTTTTTATGCTTGAAATGTAATACTAAAATGTAAGCAACTAAAATGTAAGCAACTAAAATTAAGCCGATAGGGACAAATTAACTATTTATTATTTGTTACAATGCAGCACTTACTGCATAGTTTGAACTGTCACATTTTGTTGTTAATCTATAGCTTTCGAACTCGAGTAGAAGAAAGCAATACGGTTTCATAATATTTTTTTAAAAGCATTTTGAAAATTTTTATTTAATTTCATTTCATCTTCCAATAGTTTTAATTTTCTTTTTTTGCACTAGGCTTTAATTGTATGCACTCAGTAAGTGAGAGAATTAAGTTACTATTATTAAGAACTAGTCTTCTATAAAATCCTGACGTCTCAAGTAATCAACAGAATAACTTGGACATTTAAACAAGGGAAATCATTGATTTCATTGTTTAGCTAGTAGGTTCTAGAACATGACTGGAGACATGTCATCCCATTCAGGAACATTAAATACTTAACACTTAGAAGGAAAATCTTAAGCGCATAGTCATTAAGAACGTTTAGCACATTGTCAATCTCATTTAAACGAGTTTCTTTATCATTAAAATATCAATAATATAAACAAAGTCACATTTAATATCAGTGGAAAAAAACTATCATTCGTTGTAAACTACTTAAAGCGTTTCGTAGTTCGAAAGCAGTTGCAATGGCTGTTTTACAAATATTGTTAGAGTAGGTAGTATGCTGTGGCTAGGCCGACATTTAAGAAACTCCTTTTAAAATATAACTTTGAAAATGACAAATTGATATTAGTAATAGAGTAACGGTCTGGTTTAGTAAATTCAATAATCAGTAATCTTCATGCTGTCTGTCCGTTTTATTCGATTGGGGTTCCATGTGTAATTCCGTGTCGATTTAAAAGAAGATACATTTTCAACTTTTAATTTATTTTTAAATTTTGGAAGTCTTGTTCTGTTGAACTTCTCAGTTGACAGTATTCTACATTTTGAAAATGTTTTTAGTTCGCTATCACTTTCGATTCTATGAAATGATTTCATTTTTTTTAAAGTGGAATCATGATGATGAGAGACTGTTGATAATAACTATGTTGTTGGTAGAATGGTGGAAATTTCATTTAATGTTATTTTCATAATGGCAAAGAATGTGCAATATTTTTTAGCTGCGGTGCTAATAATTCAATAATTGGTTCAGTTGACAATCAGACCAAAATTGTAAGAGAGGTCATAACCTAACAAAGTCTTTGTTATTTCTCCAACTACAAGTGTCCATGTAAATTCGCATATTCATTTGTGCAATATCACATTCATCAAGGCTTGTCTTGAACCATCCATTTATTGTTAATTGGTAGAAATAAATAAGCCATTTGTTGGGAGAATGCCTACTTTGCTTGCTTAATGATTGTGGATTAATTGAAATAACAGTACCTGTATCCACGATAAATTTAATTTATTGAACCCTTAATGCAGCAGCGACTTCTAGAAGCCGTGGGTCAGTGGTGGTCATCGTTTTCCCACTGATTAGCTTCCCGAACTCTGACTGCGCGAATTCAACGAAACAGAAATTGGCTGTATTTCTTTCTATTCTTGATTTATTCGGCTATTTATGATTGGGTTAGTAGGACCTAGCCTTATAGAGCATTTTGGATGTCATCAACATAGATAAAATACCATATAAAAATCACAAACCTATGCGCAACACACAAGATATTAACAAAATAGACTATATAGGCTACTGATGTCAAAAGTTGCCATAAATGTTCTCGGATCTACTCTTCGAAGTAAGGAGCTAAGGAAGTGAATATCGTCTCTGATGTAGCTTTTAATCTACTCAGTAAATGGTTGTAGAATTGTGTCTATTAAGTTGCTAAGTCTGCTAGTTGGTCAGGCTGGTCGTGCTACTATGGGTCTAAATGTAAGATCACTGGTGTTTGGGATGTTAATGTATTCAGATTTTTGTGTATGTATAGCTGTTTTTATTTCATTCGATTTGTGAATTTTTGGAAGTCCATAGAAATTGCTTGCTTGTGGTACAAAGTTTATTACAAAATCCTTTTCTTTTTTTGTTAATATCTTATGTGTTGTGCATAGTTTTGCGATTTTTGATATTATATTTTTATCTATGTTGGTGTCAATTAATTTGTAGTTGTTCTTATCCTTTCTGCCTCTAGAATTTTTATTTTGTAGTATATTTTGTCCATGATTACTATAGCAAATCGTAAATTCATAATACAGTTCTGTGACGTCGTACCACGTGAAAGAACGAAGTATTAACACGAAAACTATATGCAATATATATATATAAACGCTTATTACCATTCCAAGAAAGACATTTGAATCACTACCACGCAAAAAATTCATTTTTATATGTGGAAATGTCTACTCTTTGTTTCGAAATGAGAATTCATCAGAAAGGACATTAGACATGGCACGTGGAACTAGAACAGTCTACCCCAGTGAACGAAATAAAGGGTTCAGTTCGACGTACAAAGGTCGAGACGTTGTAATAAATATGGCAACAAAGATGAGGACAATAGTCCGAATAATGTAAATAGTGTACATAATACCTCATCTCAGAAATATGGACAGATACTTTTTCTTATAATATCTGTCTATATTTCTGAGATGAGGTATTGTAATAATTTACACTATTTACATTGTTCGAAATGCTGTCCTCATCTTTATAGTCATATTCACGAAGTTTCGGCCGTTGTACGTTCCGGCCTTCTGGTGATTGGAGTTTCGAACTAAACTCAGCGCAGTTGGTTGGATCCAGTGTCTTGAACCTACTGCAGTAGTAAACAAGAACTTGGAGAGTTCTGTTAAAAGGAGACAACTGAGACATCCGGAAGAGGCATGACACGTAGAACTAGAACAATCTACCCTACTGGACGAGATAAAGGGTTCAGTTCGAAATTCCATTTTTTCTTATAAGCATTCCATTTTTTTTATTTTTAGCGGCATCCTCTCGAATATTATTGGATTCTTTCCAGTATCAGCGCACACAAACACACACGCGCGCGCACAGACATGCACACACATACACAGATACGCATACACGCACGTACATATGTGCTTATGTTTGTGTGTTTGCGTGTGTATGCTTCTTTCAAAAAATCCTGTTGAATATCAAAAGCTTACGATAATTGCGTTTGTCTTGTAGTTTGTAGGGTTCAGCGTACCCGGATTAAAAGGAGAATTTAATACGGGATACCCTGCCCACAAAATACAACGCAAATTTCAAGAAGAAACAACACGATAAGGAACGTTTGTAGAAAATAGGACATTGTATATTTATTATCTTGTGAATAGAGTAAAAAAAGATTAATGCTTTAGCTCGTTTAAGCAAAATATGATTTTGACAAAAATGTCTGTGTTCGCTGTCTTTCAACAGAGTAGCAGAGTAATGTCTGTTTCTTTTGTTTTTGTATAGGTGTAAAGGAAAAAGGGGCGATCAATTTAAGTTGAAAAAGAGAGTGTGGATGAGAAATAAAAGATAAGAAGAAAATGTACTTATCGGGTTGAATTGTTTTGGAGTCAGTTGTAAATTTGTTGTTGTTGTTGTTGTTGTTGTTGTTGTTGTTGTTGTTGTTGTTGTTGTTTTCCTTTCCTACTCCACTTTCGGCTTTTAGTGTCGGGTTGAGTCAGTGATGGAATTTACTGTCAGTCTTCTGTCCTCTATGATCTCTGCGCCCTTCTGACTGGTGATTGACTTGAAATTCTCTATTTATTGTTGACTTTTTTTCACACTGGCTCGTTATCTTTTTTTTAGTTTAGCAAATCGCCTCCTTTCATTGGTCAGAAAATTAATTTCACACCTTATTGCGAAATCTGTTTTTAGTCGTTTTGATCCGATTTTTCGGGTGTGCAAATCTACTTTGTGTTTTTTAGTCATTTGTTGGAATGATATAGGATTTGTATCCTATAAGTTTCCCGTAATATAATGTAGAATAGTTTCTCTAAATAACATCTGATCGTTTCATTTGACATTTTCGTGCGCCCACGGTTGTGTGTGATGGAGACTTGAATATCTCGTATGTTACGGCAAAATGAAGGACACAAAAGTTCAATAAGAAATTGACTGACGATGTTTATTACAAATGTTGAAATTATTTTGATTATAAACATACTAAGGTACTTTACAGCGAAATCGAGGCAAAACCGAAGCAAAAATGATATCATTATCTTTTACTTAAATGCGATTGGTTTTATTAAAAATTTAACAGAAATGAAATTGTCCTGTCGCTGGCAAGTGACTAATGTTTATGCTCTAGCAATTTTTTAAAACTGGTGCGTGAGAGAGTGTACAGAAGGGAAAACGCCAGTCTATGGAGGCCTAAATCGAACAAGTCAGAAAGAAGATTTGGTTTCATCTTGTAACCTAAGATTATCCTTACTGTACATTTTAATAACGAATCATGTTTAATTTCTAGAAACATTACTATGGGGTTTTGCAGCTTAAATGCTAGAAAGTTTCATGCAGTTAGATGTACTTATTGAAGATGAAAGTAGTATAGCCTTTTAAAATTCTTTAAAGAATACAAATTAATGTTCAAATTTGAGTGAATATAAAAAAGGAAATTGGGTTTGTGTTGCCCAAAGAAAGTTTTCCGTTGTTCAAAAATTGAAAGTATGAAAAACAGAAAAAGAAACGATCAAAGAAATGAATGTAGTTCAAGAAAATATTTCATTAAATAAATTCTAGCGGACATTACATAGCTTAACATGATTTTAAGTTGTAGAGTAATTTCTCAGAAAAATGAAACTGAATGAAATTTTAATCAATATAAAATACAGTGCTCGAAATATGTCAACGATTTTGATGTTTAACAAACTCGCCTTCTCATGAGTAACCATACATTGTTGTCTATAACTATAAGTGCTCTATCTCCGACATTGAGAACTGTTTTCTATAAATATAACACATTTTAAGCAATATATATATAAAGACAAGAGAATATACTTTACGGCCAATAAGTGACGCATAAACAAGTAAGATACGCCTTCAAATAAATTTTACTAAATTCATTTTATACGAAAAACCTTTTTACAATTCTGTACAAAAGCGGATTCAAATTAAATAAATGGTTTCTGGAATCTAGTAGGATACATGATGTGCTCTCTAGTACGTCTACACGGTTGAACTTCAAATCGGTCAGGGCTCGGATTATTGGATACATTCCGGCGCAAAACTCAGATAGGATTCGTGAGTCGAGTACTGACTGTCAAATAGCTATAAAAACGGCCCCCAGGAACAGTAAAAAAGGAGTCAGCGAAAGAAAAAATGTGGGTATAATTATTTATTTTATGCAGTTTTATTTTATTACATAATTAATTAATTTCTAATTTTTAAAGGCCATCAGTTAAAATATCTCTTTTAATTTTATAAAATTTTTGGCATACAAAAGTAATTGAGGAAGAAGCATTTCTATGAAGAAAGGAAATATTTTTAAAAATCCAGGGAGTATGTTAACATTTTGGCAAGAATTAATAATTTCACTTTCAAGAACGTTTCGCCTTAGTAAGTTATTTCTTTTCTAAATAAGTTATTTCTGTCTATAAGTACTGGTTACCCCCAAAATATTCCACACATGCCTTGATAAAGATCTTCAAAGAACGAAATGTGTTGGTAAATGTTTTGCCATTGTCTTTTTTATGTATATTGTCTTTACAGTTATATTTTATTTTTATCTGAATTTCTACACACACACACATACACACACACACACACACACTTACACACACAGACACGCAAACACACGCAAACATACGCATACATGCACACACACGCACATACAGAGACACAGCATGATCAACATTTTTTACACTTTTTATTTATGTTCCACCGCATTCGTTTCCGGTTGTTACAAAGCTATAAATTTTAGAAATTCTGTTTATTTCGAATAAAATGATTCATTCATGAAGTATTATCAGATCGGAGAGTGCCTGAAAATAGATTGCTATTTTGAAGAGATGAGAAAACAAAACTAAGAAGTTGTTCAGATTCAAGTTTTTTTCTCTCTCGTTGAATGAATGCGTGTTTGGCACTGGACATTTTTAAACACGTCGAAAAGGAAAACATTTGAAGCTCACTGAAAGAATGAAATCAGCGAACCGTGTTCAAAACGTAACTAACACTTTCTTGGTTAATAATACCATGAGAAAATATATTAATCCACCTGATATAATTTTTGGACTATATTTTTTTAGTAGACAAGCTCTACACGCCGATGCAATTTTTGATTCAATTAAAATTTTTGAAAAACATCAAAAAGTACTCAAAATATCACTCCTGACCTTTATTGTTTGAGCTGTGTGTACGTGATTAATCTAGTAAGACAATATTTTATATTGAATCAAGAGAGACATACAAGTAATTGCATTCCTCGTTGATTGCTCTACAAACTTGACATTTTACCAGACATGGTTTGGCAATGTATAAGGGTTTATTTGAAATATAGTTTTACACTTTGGCAAAATTTACACCGAAACTGATCAGTTGTGAAAATCAAATTCAAATATGTAAATCTCAAACAAAATAAGATAAAAAAAAACATGTGAATCAGGTTGAAAAAGATTTTAAAGAGTTATTTTTCAAATATTCCTCTATTAGGCAGTCAATCTCATTTAAAAAAAAAAAAAATTCCACTTTGATAAATAAGTTCAAGACAGTAGAATGGAAACTTTTTAGTCACCTAAACGCTTCAATGGGTAGGCAAAAGGACAGGCTAGTGCTAAGGCTTGTAATTCAATATGTACCCTGGAAAAAGGTACTTCAGTAATCGGGTTTGTCAATAAAGTTGGACTACGCATCAAATTGTTTGTTTATATAATCTTCGTAAATAAGTTTATATTCATCGGTGGGCACTCTTTGTTTATAAGTGGGTCATCAATGTATATGATGCCAATTTAGTATCGTAAAACTAAACACTACATCACCAAGGTAAAGGCAGACAAATATGAATTAAAGAATACCTTTTTACCTTGATTTTCTGGCAACAGACATTTAAGTTGATTTTTTCATATTTATTAAATCGCCAGGCATTTAAAAAAGAATTCATTCATATAACAGGTACAAATTATCCTTAACTACAGCAAATTTGCGATAAATCTAGTGAGGCGATAAAAACCTTACATTTAACAAGAGAAAAATTTAGCGGCAATAGTAGTAGGAATAGAAAGAAAGCAAAAGTGTTTACCACCCATAAATCTAACTAGTCCACGCTAGAAAATTTTAGTACTAAAAATTGTTATCATAAGTAAGTGTAATTCTTGCGGAACAGATGAAAACTATGCCAGTTATTGTAAAGTTAATTCTTTAAGTGCTAAATTAGAAAGGTGTAAAGAATTAAATTTATGTAATTTGTGTACTAGCCTTTATCATAAGGCTCTTTAATGCGCGTCAAGCAAAAATAGTTTACAATATTCTTGTAAAATTCCTTCTTCTAAATCTCATGTGCAAGCTTTGTAACCCAAAGTAAATTTTCTTTTGTCTCCAAAAGCAAATTATTTCGACCATATTTGTGACAGTTTTGAAGACAGTATGGCCGAAAGAAATCCGCATAAAATGTGGATTAGAAGATGAAGATGCCTTATGTGATTCTGATAAAGAACAAATGTAACAATTCAAAAACTCTATTAATTTGAAAAATGATACTTACTATATAGAGCTCCCGTGGAATAAAGATAAGTTAAAATTAGTTCCTTCTAGTTGTGATGTTGCTTTGAAGAAATTAAATAGGGTAGTCAAAGGTTTAGAAAAGATAGACATACTTCACGATTGTTTCACTGTTTCTCATGAGTAGGAAAAAGTGGGAATCGTGGAACGTATATCTGTTTCCCCTAAAGATTATGGGAAATATATCTGGGTATCTCATAGGTTTGTAATTAAAAGTGATGAACAGAGCACCACTAAAATTAAACCAGTATTTAATTGTTCGTTTAAAACAGGCGGTGCACCTTCGTTAAATGGAGCAGTTTACCCTGGTGTTAGTATAATGAACAACATGTTAGTTTTGGTAATGTCATTTCGAAATAAGAAATATACTTTCTTGGCCAATATTAGAAAGGCCTTCCTTATGATCAAGTTAAAAAAATGAAAATGATTTTTTTTTTTTTAAAAAAAAGGTGGAGATTTAGTTTGCTATAGATATACAACTTTGATCTTTGGGTTTATAGCAGGTCCCTTTATATTGAATTTTGTTATTCAACACCATGTTAACAAATATACTAATGATTTATGCACTTTTATGGTAAGAGATAATTTTTTATTTTGATAATTTGATTAAGACAAGTGATTCTCCTGAAGAATTGTTATACTTATATAAAGAATATGTGAAAAGAATGGCAGATGGAAACATTGAGTTGCGTTCGTGTAACTCAAATACAAGGAATTAAAGAAGTGTCTAGAATACGATAAAAATGTAGAACCTGGTAGTGACTTAGAAAAAAAAAAATAGGATATAAGTATAATACCATCAAAGATACTTTAGAAATTTGAATGTGAGTTTTAGATTCCTCTGCCAACACCAAAAGAAAAGTACTGGCGCAAAATCCTAGTGTATTTGACCCTGTGTCATTGTGCTTGCCACTGACAATTAAAGGCAGAATACTTCTAAATGACTTATGGAAATAAAAATTATATTTGGACGAAAGTATATCAATAGAATACCAAAAGACTTGGAATAATTTATCTAAGGAGCTTGTATATTTGGGTTCTTTGAAATTTCCCAGATGTGCAGTTATCAGTTCAATTCCTGCGGAAATGTACTTATTTTGTGATGCCTCCAAAAAGGTAAATGGTTTTGATTCCTATATAAGACGGGATTCTATAACCTTCTTAATTTTTTGCTAAGGTAAAGATAGGGCCCATAAAAGCAAAGTCTTTGCTTTCACTTGAGTTGTTATCAGTGTGCTTAGTCGTGAAATGCGTTAAGAGCATCTTGAAACTTTTATCAAATGTTTGTATCAGAGATGTAATTATCCCTGTTGATGCTCAGATAGTGTTATCTTGGTTATTGTCCGATAACATAAAAAACAAAAACCAGTTTGTCAAGAATAGATTAAAAGACATTAAATTGGCCCTAGAAGAATTAAATTCTAAATATGGATTAAGAGTAAAATTCAAATATGTGCCTTCCTCAGAAAATCCTGCAAATTTAATTTTTCGGGGATTGTCCCTGGAAAATTTTAGACAAAACTTTAAATTTTGGACTTCTGGCCCTTCTTAGTTAAATAAGAATCTTGAAGCTTGCCTGAAAGTGATTTACATTGCTTGAGTGATTGCAATAAAGAGGTTATTCAAAACCAAGTATATCATAACGTTAGCTATGTTAGTGCTTTAGAACCAATCATATCGCAATAGAATTATTCGAATTTATCTAGATTATTAAGAATATTAACATTACTGTTCAAATTCACTTAGTTAAAACATTCTGACGCAGATCATAAGCAAGCTATTAAGATGGATCTGGTCAAATTGATGCAGAACCAATCATTTGATAAAGAAATTCAATATTTTCGAAATCCTCAAACCGAACAGATCACTAAATTACAACAGATTTAAACCTCTTTTTAAATGAAAAATGGTCTAATTCGTTGTAGAGGAAGAATAGTTAAGACTAAAACCTATCCATTTGACATTATTTATCCAGTGTTGTTGTCACCAAAGCATGATTTAACAAGACTAATTGACATGAAAGATGCAAGCATCTAGGAATTTCTAGTTGGATCCTTAATAAACTGAGGCTCTCAGGGTTTTGGCTTCCTAAGGCAAGACAGACTATTAAAATTACATTTCCAGTTGTTGTCTTTGCAGAAAATATAATACACTTTCATTTAAATATCCAAATTAACTAATCTTCTAAAACATAGAATGAACTTGATCAAACCTTTTTCTCATGTAGGAATACATTTTCCAGGACATTTAATGATTAAAAATGAAAAGGGTGGCAATAAGATATATATTTTGATCTCCACCTGTATGAATGTAAGAACAATTCATATTGAACTTGTTAAGGAAATAAGAGCTTGAGAGTCTGTGCTTGTCTTTATATGATTCTCTAAGATTTATAGGATTCCCAGTCACATTTACAGTGATAATGTTAAGTCCTTAATACTGGATGCAAGTTGATTAAAAAATCTTTTGGCTCTAAAGAGTTTTTAGAGATTTTCATTAAGCACCTCTCAATACCTTTATATTCATCTTAGATGAGCAGCCCATGGGAACGCATGATCAGGACTGTCAAGTAATGTCTTTATAAAAGCATAGGAAGATCTCAAGTGGAGTATTTTGAACTATTTACTGTTCTTTCGGATATACAAAAGGCAATCAATTCCCGGTCATTAATTTATCGTTGTTCTTTTGATTAAGGTTTGGAGACAATTACCCCCAATAGCTTTTTATATCCTCTTTCTAAAGAAGACTTGCTGTTAAACATGGATGATGAAAGTATTATTGTGTTTGAATCCCCTCAAAGGAAAGACCTAATTACCTCTCTAGAGATAAGGGATTATTTAGTTAATAAATTAAAAAAAATATGGTATAATGAATATCTTCTAAATTTAAGAGAACATTAAGGTGAATGATGTAATCATAAAGAATCCAGCTAAATCTCTCCCTTATTGGCAATTAGGAAGAGTAATCGAGCTTATATCGGGTGATGACAAAAGGGTTCACTCAGTTATAGTTAAAAGAGGGGATGGTTTGACTCAAACTCATTGCTTGAGCCATCTTCATCCTTTGGAACCTGTTTCCTGCCACTCAGTAAGGGGCACTGATTCAGTCAGAAAATCTAAAAGGTTAGCTAAGGTGAAAAATAAATAAATCTGATCCTAAAGATCATTATATTTAAATATTAGGCTCTTCACATTACATATTTGCGAATTAATGCAAAAATGGACAGACTTCTTTAAGACAGAATTAATGGTTATAAAATGAGTAAGAGGAAAATATAATTAGTATTCAAATATTGTGGCGAAGAAATCCTTGCATGTAATTGTAATATTGTATATTTGTAGCAAAAAATATTGTACAATTTCATTTGTATTTATTGTAAAAAAAAAGTATTCATTCTGAATACTAGGATCTTGAAGTGGAAATCTAAAAAATGTGGCACATAAGGACATCAACAATTCCAGTTGTAGTTGGAACCCTCGGATTGATTAGAAAATGTTCCGATAGACTCATTGAAGGGATTCCTGGTAGCCCAGAAATATAAAACATTCTATTCACATGTACAGCTCATGCATTAAGAAGAGCTTTATCTATGTGAAATGTGTATGGTCAAATTTTTTTACAAAAATGATCAGTGGAAAATGTCATGAAGCCATTTCTAATCTTAGGTATCTGGTTGGGACGTGGAATGACATGGGTATAGAATGGAAATTAAAGGAAATAATAATAATAATAATAATAATAATAATAATAATAATAATAATAAACACAGACAGAATAATATAGGCTAACCGCCCAGACATTGTTATTAGAGATCGCACACAAAAAAGTACCTCCTTATTGATATGGCAGTCCCTGCAGACTGCAATGTTTCTTTGAAGATCTTCAAAAAGCTGTCAAAATACAAGGACCTTGAAATCGAAATCTCAAAAATGTGGGAACATGAACAATACCCGTTGTAGTTGGAGCCCTCGGATTGGTTGGAAAAGATTCCAGTAGACTAATTGAAGGGATTCCTGGAAGCCCATGCCTTAAAGAAATACAAAAAATTGTTCTCACGAGTACAGCCCACACCTTATGATGGGCTTTGTCTATGTAAAATATTTTTTTTCCAGTGGAAATGTCATGATGCCATTTCTAACATTAGGCCCCTGTTCGGGATCCGGAAAGAAATGAGTACACATCAGAAATCAAAGGAAATAATAATAATAATAATAATAATAATAATAATAATAATAATAATAAGTGCCATGCTCCGAAGTTGTAAGAAATGGTAAATGTAGCATCTTTGAATGATACTTTTCCTTTAGTTTGATATGATTGTAAATCCTAATGTCTCAAGTTAATTCCTTGCTTTTCAGTTCCCTTTTCTCTCCTCTAATAATTTTTTTTTTAACTTGTATTTCAAGTTTTAATCCCCACCCCAGACCTTAAGCGGACACCCGTGTCCATTTTTTTTTTTTTTTTTTTTTTACCCTAGGCATCCCATATCTCTGTCGGTGCGTGTATATGCACATGTTTGCTAATATCTCTCTCTCTCTCTCTCTCTCTCTCTCTCTATATATATATATATATATATATATATATATATATATATATATATTGAATGTACATGTAGATATGTCCACACTGACAGGGATCATATTGTATTATATCTGTGTTTTCTGTTTTTTTTTTTTTTTTTTCATGGCTACAGGTGTAATTTTCCTACAATGCTCTGCTCTTTGTCTATCATCTCTTTGAGTGAAAATTTTAAAACATATCTTTCAGCGGCAAGTAGGTTGAGAGATGACCGGAAAAGTATAACTTTTATTCCCTTGCTCCTACCCCTTTGTTTAATGAATTCTTCGATATTCCCCCCTACCAATCTGTAGTATAAGTCCAGCCTACCCCATAAAATTTGATAAGTATCTGTCGTTGGCGACAGATAATTGAACATTTGTGGAGAGTCACTTGTCCCATGCTCCGAAGTTGTAAGAAATGGTAAATGTAGCATCTTTGAATGATACTTTTCCTTTAGTTTGATATGATTGTAAATCCTAATGTCTCAAGTTAATTCCTTGCTTTTCAGTTCCCTTTTCTCTCCTCTAATAATTTTTTTTTTTTTTTAACTTGTATTTCAAGTTTTAATCCCCACCCCAGACCTTAAGCGGACACCCGTGTCCATTTTCTTTTTTTTTTTTTTTTTTTTTTGTCTATATACTGAAATCTAATTATCCCCCTTGGAGTGGTCACTCGGACTTATACTAAGTTAAAACTTAGTATTATCTACCCAACTGAGTACCATACACTGTTATGAACTTTTAACTTCGATATATTAATAAACCCTCTATCTGGGCTTGCTCTTGGACCTTTTTCAAGTCTCGTCCTAAAGCTGGTAATCTGAACAAAATTACCCCTTGGCGGTCAAGGTTAAAACGCATCTCTACCAATTTCAATGAATACGAATAATATCTCATACCGGATCGGCCGTCAACCGGGACAACAAGGGCCGCGTCCCTCAGAGAGGAACCAGTCTGAGGTCGAAAAGTCTGTCACTGGAACAAACTCTTCCACACACGAAGAGACACTAGGTCACCAAACCCGGATTATCGCCAACCTTGGACCAAGTGTCTCAATGCCAAATCGACTAGTAAAAATGAAACGAACGAAATGGAGCCGCGAAGAGTATCGACAAGTTATGACATCCTTCTTCACTGCACTCGAAAACCCAGCAAAGAACACCACCAATCAAACATACCAAATATGGAGAAATATGGTGGGGAATGATATAAGACCTAACCTCAATCCAAACATGCTTGCCAATGACCGCAGAGATATCATGCGAAACAACAGACTCTCAAAGGCAGAAATAGATAAGATAAAATTACATATAAGACAAAATACTATGACCCATCATTCAAACTATGTTGAGACGAATGTTGAAATAAAGAATGCGACAGAGGATGAGGTGGACGCTAAAGCGAATGAAATACGAAATAATCTCCCAGGAAATGAAACCGAAGATTCTACCTTAGACACAACCTCTACTTCTCCAGAAATTGTCACTGAAGATGACTCCAGGTACATTAATTTAGAATTCCTTGAAAACCACGAAGCTGAAATCACCGAAGCAAAAAATGACGTCATCCAAGTACTCAGCAGAGTAACTTTCATACAATTGTCAGACAGAGACCAGCTCCCGAAAATCCATATGACAAATCCCAACAAGTACATCGTGAAAATATACAATGCTGCCCTGGAAACACTGTTAACAGATAAACCACCGGGAAACATAACAGAAGTTAACAACGTCATATACGCAACAGCTCTAGCAGCGATTCGGAAGCTTGGTGTCAAGACAATAAATAAAATTAACAGACACAGAGAACCAGCTTGGAAAACCAAACTGATACGAGAAATAAAACAAATCAGATGTGAGCTGTCTATATTAGATGAGCTCACCAGAAACCCTAATATTTCCACACGTAAATCCAAAAAGATCAAACGGAAATATAGCATTAAATCCCTAATTGATATTCCATCGATCAAGGAAATGCTGAAACAGAAACTTCAGCTAAAAGCACAGAGAACAAGACGATACGAGAAACGTTGTAGATTCTATCGGCAAAATAAAATATTCCGAACAGATCTTAAGAAATTTTACAGGGAAATTGGAAAAACGCCTATACATGTCGAAACGCCACCATCGATTGATAATGTACAGACATTTTGGGAAAATATTTGGAGCAACCCAAAGGAATGTAACCCAAATGCAGAATGGATACGGCGTGAAGAAGAACGACTGCTGGATACACCTCTGCAAGAATGGGAAAATATATACACAGATGATGTTAGGCAAGCACTAACGAAATCCCCAAAATGGAAATCCCCAGGAAATGACAAGTTGCCCAATTTCTGGCTGTATCATCTCTCATCTACCCATGGCATACTTGCAAAAACATTATCAACGCTTGTAAATAATCCCAATAAAATCCCGGAATGTGTTACTGAATGTATTACATACTTCATACCAAAAACAACTGAAACAGGCGACCCAAAAAAAAATTATAGACCGATAACATGTCTTTCCACAACGTATAAGTTGATCACGTCTGTACTGACGAACCGTACTTATTCCTTTTTCGAAACAAACAGCATTCTCCCGCTGGAACAGAAGGGATGCAGTAGAGGTTCATATGGCTGCAAAGATCAACTTCTGATAAATAAAATGACCCTGGAAAATTGCAGGAGACGACGCAGAAAGCTCAGTGCAGCGTGGATTGATTATCGTAAAGCCTTTGATAGTGTTCCACATTCTTGGATCCTTAAGACTTTGGAAATATACAAAGTCACCCCTGTGGTATTAAACTTTCTTAAGCACAGCATGGGGATGTGGAACACAAAACTATACCTTAGGCACACCGGGGGCACTGCCATATCCAACCGTCTGAATATCCGACGTGGAATTTTTCAAGGAGACTCTTTGTCACCCCTTCTGTTTTGTTTATCCTTAACTCCTCTTACACATGAACTGAACAACAGTAGCTATGGTTACAAAATAAATAAGAAAATTTTCAATCACCTACTATACATGGATGATCTCAAACTCTTTGCCAAAGACGACAATGAGTTGAAAGGCCTCCTCAATATTGTAAAATACTTTAGCGACGACATAGGTATGGACTTCGGATTAGATAAATGTGCAAAAGTAACATTCAAGAAAGGTAGAATTACAGAAACACCCTCAATAGATTTAGATTTTGTCACAAAGATTAGGGAATTGGAGCATGAAGAAGCTTATAAGTACCTAGGAATTAGCGAAGGAGATGTCATACAACACCCCCAAATGAAAGAAAAAATAAGAAAAGAGTACTACAGGCGTGTACGTCTGATACTAAATACTGAACTAAACTCAAAAAATAGAATATCAGCTATAAACACATTGGCTGTCTCAGTGGTGCATTACAGCTTTAATGTCCTTAATTGGACCATAGCTGAAATTAAGCGAATGGACGCCAAAACGAGAAAGCTTCTCACTTGCTATCGCATGCATCATCCCAAAGCTGATGTTGATCGTCTGTATGTGCCCAGATCCGAAGGAGGCAGAGGATTAGTTCAACTAGAACTGTCCTACAAAACTACAACAATTGGCCTCCAAAGATACTTGGAAACTACAGAAGACTGGATGATGGTATGCGTCAAGGAACATGAAAGTAGTAAGCGTCTTTACTCCGTAATGAAAGAAGCCAACAAATTCAAACTGGAGCTTCAAATGGGCGTAGAGATGCAACTACAGCACAATACACCGGCTGAAACTGCAAAATACTTGAAAAAGACAGCAAAGACGAATGCAACCGACCAGATACAGAAGCGATGGCAAGATAAACCGCTTCATGGCCAATACTTTGCCCGTATCAAACAAGCTGATGTAGACAAAATCCGTACCCATCAGTAGCTACGCAGTGCAGGGTTGAAAGCGGAAACTGAAGGTTTTATCCTTGCTGCGCAGGACCAATGCTTGCTAACTAGGAATTATCAAGCACATATACTAAAATATTGTGTCAGCCCAAAATGCAGATTCTGTGATAAATATCCAGAAACGATTGATCATCTTGTATCAGGTTGCACGATGCTGGCACCCACTGAATATAAAACCCGACATGACAGAGTGGGCCAATATCTGCACTGGAAAATCTGCAACTTCTACGGGAAGGAAACTGAAAGAAACTGGTATCAACACCACCCAGACCCGGTTACGGAGATAGGACCTGTTACAATTCTATGGGACTACACAATTCACACTGACAGAACAATCAAGGCCAACCGCCCAGATATTGTTATTAAAGACCACAAACAAAAATGTTGCCTCCTTATTGATATGGCAGTCCCTGCTGACTGCAATTTATCTCTGAAGATATTCAAAAAGCTGTCAATATACAAGGACCTTGAAATAGAAATCTCGAAAATGTGGCATATGGGAACATCAACAATCCCTGTTGTAGTTGGAGCCCTAGGACTGGTTGGAAAAGATTGCAGTAGACTAATTGCAGGGATTCCTGGAAGCCCATGCCTCAAGGAGATACAAAAAATTGTTCTGACAAGTACAGCGCACACTTTAAGAAGGGCTTTATCTATGTAATTTTTATTTTATTTATTTATTTATTTATTTATTTATTTATTTTTTTTTTGTCAGTGAAAAGTGTCATGATGCCATTTCTAACCTTAGGTCTTTGGGTAGGACCCGGAAAGAAATGTGTAAACTCCAGAAAGCAAAGAAAATAATAATAATAATAATAATAATAATAATAATAATAATAATAATAATAATAATAATAATGGTGTTTTTATAGATTCATATATGGGAGAATATGATATATAAAGTTCTATATATATCAAAGTAATATTAGGCAAATGAATGACGAAGTGTTTAAAAATCTGTTTAACGCAAAATTCGATGAAATCCTTCTATAGGACGAAACGCATTACACAAAAATTTTCTACTTTGATATTCATAATTAGCCCTTCTATAATAACTTTTCTTAACGATGTAATCATTTCGTATTATAATCTCGGAACGTATAATCTTTTATTTTACCGAAAATGGTTGGTATATATTTTGTTACTTTCAGTTTCATGTTGTTAATAAAATTATATCGCTGCTATTTCACTAGGTCTGACACAACGATGCATGAAACACCAAAGAAAGCCAGTCCGTCTGTTATAAATAATCGATATCAAATTGTATTTTCTCGTTTCAAATGAAATTTTCCTGGTAAACTATCGCATCATTTCATTTTCAGCGTCGATTGTTTGTTTCTATATTGCCCCCCCCCAACCTTTGTCAACATTCATTCATTTCTGGTGTCGGTTGTAATAAGTGATTTAATTAATCGAAAATTGAATCTCGGATCAACAGAAATCCTTGAATTTTCAGAAATGGTCAGATGAAAGTCTCAGTCTGTTCTCTTATCGTGGTGTAATTAAATGAAAGAGTGTGGCCGATGGAAATGTCACAACTCGTATAAATTTAGATTTAATATGAATCACAATATTACAGCATATGTCATCCGAGATTCTGCAGAATTTAAATTAATTGATGGAGATTTAAATGAGTATACGGTCTAAAGGGATAAAGATTTTTTAAACGTATTCATTTTGATGTATGATTGTAAGATATGGATATTGATGGTGAAACAAGAAAAGATTACAATTACTCGAAAGTAAGGGCTAGAAAAAATTGCTACATATATATAAGATATGTAGCAATTTTTTCTAGCCCTTACTAGAACAAATGTCTATGAATCCTCAAGAAACAATCCGTCGAAATTGACTAAAACCATTAAGTAAATCGCAGTCGAGGTAAAAGGGAAAGGCATGACGCAAGGATGGGATAGGAATAGCTTTCTTGGATCTTCTATCGACAGCTGCTAACAAAACAAATTGGAAATCATCTGTTTCTTCAGCACTCATTTCCTCACGACGACTTTCAATAAGTTGAGAGACCGTGGATGCCGACCACTAATAGACCGTCCGAACGTTGCTTTTTGACAAAGTTAGAGATTCTGTATATGTTAAACAATCAGCTTTCATTTTATACATAAAAAGAAAATGTTTGAAAATGTAACTTGATAAAATATTTATTACTATGTAAGAATTCTTTCAGACACAGATGAAGTCGAACTGGGTTAACTTATTTCATTTGTTTTGATTTTTGCGTTATTTACGCCAAATTATTTTTTTGTTTAAATGATTTGTTTTCTGTTTCGTTTTTATTTTATTTTTCTCATTTTCGAATTGGAAGAGAAGAAAGAATTAAAAAAGCGACAACAGTTATAAATCAAACCAATATTAAAAAGAACTTTTTGTGTTGGTGGCAAAGACCTACCAAAGAAATATGAAAATTATTCATATGATAGAAAAGATAATATTAAAATTATATGAAAACTAATTAAAAAAATTAGAAAGTTGCTAACACGATTTCTTTGAAAAAGAAATTGCCAAAATGAAACCAGACAGTGTATAGAAAGAAAAAAAAAACATTAATAAAAATTTGCAAAAAAGATGCTCTGATTTGGTAGTGAAAAAAAATCCGTCAAAATGAAGCCAGTCGGTTTATCAAAAATATGAATAAAAAACCATCAGAAAGATTTGCAAAAAAAGGGGCTCATATCTGATGATGTCAAAAACGCGTCAAATTTAAGTGGCAAACAGGCGCAGTTTCATCGGATAGTTTATTTCGAGTTTTTAACCAATTGGTGTAAAAATATACGTCTCCGAATTTTTCATATTGCACATAATGTTGCCTATATTTGACAAGTGACTAGCCCTCGCTAGAACAGATTTAATAACGAAAGAGTACATTCTCTGAACATAAAGGATCCAGAATTTCTTGATACGATACAGTAATACAATAGGCTTTTCCTCACACCATATTCACGCGGCATAGGGGTTCGTCATTATATTGGATCGTCAAACATTTGCCTCCGTTCCCAACTCTTTGAACGTCAACTTACCGTTCGCTAATACCTTGGGAATACTAGCCGAATTACCCGCGCCTTGCTGCGTGTCACACATTTTTTTGTAAGAAAATGATAATTGAATTTAAATTATTGTAATAATTTGTGGAGAAACACATATTTAAGGCAATTTGGAAACATCTTTAACTCTTTGACATGCGATTATTGGGCGTCATCGGACAAAGAATTCTATATCACGATTATAAATCCCACTATAAACTATTAGGGTCGTAGGTGCACGATAGGTACTGCAGTCAGAATAGCAGTGCTGTATTTTAGATTTTGGGAAAAATATATATATATATATATATATATATATATATATATATATATATATATATATATATATATATATGACGCCGGATAATTGACGAAACAAGTAATTTGTTTTATAATTGTTATATATAATTGGTATAATGCCATTACATTTCCGTTTGATTCTCATTCAACTTTACTCATGCATCATATATACAGACATATCTACCTATCACGCTACCTGGCTAATATAAGTGAACGACGAACAACAAATATACCTCAGAAACTCAATCTCATAATCGATCTTTCGACAGTCTATAAATCTATTCTTTCAGCGAACTTCAATATGTTTTTTTTGATCCCACTGCATTTAAAGCTGTTAGTTTTTATCATCATAGCAGCAACAATTTCCATTTTGCGCCGTATTAAATTTATTTGTGAATATTTGACTTCATTATGTGGAAGTGACATTTTCATAATTTATTGAAACTTTCAAGTTCGAATAAATCGTAAAAGTAAGTAGTGTGAAATAATTCCCAGCAAGATTAAACATGAGCATCTCACTTTCTGGGTGATTAGCTGATTCCTATTTCACTTTAACGATCGAAGAATGTGTCGACCTGTGATGAAACGCAGCATAAGACAAAAAATTTTCTTGAAAATTAATAATAACCGTATTTAATATTAAAAAATTAAACTCCTGTGACTGAACCTTTCTCTGAAAGCCTGTTAACTCTACGGCAAGTGCCAAGAAATTTGAAATCCAGTTCATTTTTCAATCAACTGAAAGGGAGGAAAATCCGCTTTACGTTCTGCCAATTTTGGGATTCAATCGTTGATGTATTGAATTTGTAATCTGTGGGTAACGAGTTCGAATCTCACTGACGTAACCCTGTTTTACAATTGACCTTGCAAATATTCAATGATAGAAATTGCCCATAAAGAAAACAAAACATTGCAAAATAAAATTTGCATTCATTTCACTGAACTTCATTTTCTATGGGGCATCCCCAATAGCTTGGCAACAGTTTTAGCGATTTAGCATGAGTCATTTCAGAAACTTATTAACATTTCTGAAAATATCATCTACGAACGCGAAAGAAATTTAATAGTAAAAATATGACAGCAACTATTTCCAAAATATTGCTGCTATTATTTCGGAGTCATATTTAACATGATTTCAATGAATGACGATCTGATTAGAGTGAAAGTATTTTTTACCTGTTTTCGGAACATAATATAATTTTTCTTTTTTAGGGATACACTGCATTCTTTTTCCTATCAACTGTCATGACAGGATGACTAGCGATGGCCCAGGAAGCTTGAAGTCATCCATTGCAAAATAAAATCAGTAAAACAGCATGGCGATTAGAATTTTCTGTCTTCTGGATGACGAGAAACTATCTGAAATGGAGCGTTTGTGTCATCGATGGCTCTCCTACTTCCGTTTGAATTAACTCAGTCCTCTATATCTGTACCGGGGAATTTCCGAGATGCAATTCTTGACAGCCATTCAAGTCATCAATTTGAATGAAAATAAGGGCATGAAAAGAAAAAGGCTACATTGCTTCTTGTTGCGATGAAATATATTGCAGGAAATAAATCCACACTTTTCATTTAGTACACGAACACCGCAGATTTTTAAAACGAGCGAAGAAAAGGTTCAGGCGACAGCGTCAGAAATCTGCGGGATTCGAAGGCAGCCGTCCGTAAAAACTTACAGGTATCCACGTAACCAACTGTGATCGATATATTAGCACCAGAGAATTTAGGGGAGTAGCGGTCAGGTAAATTGGGAGAGAGCCGAAGAAAAAGAATAAAGAGGAGAAGGACGAGGAAGTGGAGGAGAGTGGGTCAGTTGGTTGATAGATGTGTTGGCTGGTATGAAGGTTATGTAGTAGATAGACAAGTAAAGAAAAGTGAGTGTAGCAAGCAACAACCCAGTGCACACAGCAGAACCAGTAGATCGTCTCCTGAGAAGGAGATTGAAAAAGAGAAGACGGGCTAACGTTGAGTAGAAGGGGAAAACAAAACCAAACCGATTCACTTGTCTGCGCGTGTGTATTTGTGTGTGTATGCTTGGCTTTCGCCGAGCGCATTTAATCTGACAAAGAAGAGAACGTGACAATTTTTGACCAGTGTCCTGAGCGAACTGGCATTAGATTCGGGTATAACTTGGAATTTTTTTAAAAACCTTATTATATTACTCAAAAGGAATATCTAGCCAAGTTACACAATGTTTACCCAAACTGAACTGTACAAGTCAATATGTAAAGGGGACCCAGATGCGGTGTTTAAGGCTTTGAATTATTATTGTCCCTATTCCGGCGTGATGACCGGCGAGGATCTGAATATCCGAGATACCGTAACAGGAGGGACATATTTACATTTGATCATGCAAAAAGCAGACTTATTTAAAGATCCACCGACTGTCACTGTTATCTACGGCATGGCGTGCATGGGAATCGAAGTGGACGCCAAAGACGATGACGGTAACACTTGTCTTCATCTAGTCGTAAAGAAAGAAGGAGCCTACCGGATACTTATTGCTCTTATGAGGTAAGTTTCCCTTTCAAATCTTCAAACAATCCTACAAAATTCACTTGGAAGGATTGTGAAGGTTTTAATAATTTCTTTTGAGTTCAGGGAATATTTTAAATTCACAGCTTGTTTACAGTGGAAAAAAACAACATCTAAAGTGGAGAATACTTTGGTGAATTGAACTTTAAACGATAAATTCATTTTGCTTAAAAGTGTTCTTATGGTGTGTGTGTGTGTGTGTGAGAGCGCTCGCGCGTTTGTGCGTATGTGTGTGCGCGCGCGCGCGCGTGTGTGTATGTGTGTGTGCGTGTGCGTGTTTGTGTGATGGTGGTATATTTTCTGTATTTTAGGAATATCAAAAATTTAATCCAAATAAGCATTTGCAATCTTGATTGTATCTCCGCATTCTTCTGTAAAAAATTGTGTAAGGGCAAAAAAAAAAAAAAGAAAAGAAGAAAAACAATAAAAAGACCAGCTATTTTCTTTCTTTATGGATGGATTGGGTAAAAAAAAAAAATAACTCCTTATCCTGACAAAATAATAATTATTATTTCAAATAATCAAATCACATTGTTTGAAAGGAACTATATTGGAATAATGAAACTAAATAAATAAAGCGAATGTTTTCTTTTTCGCTCTGGAAGCAAAGAGCTTATACGTAAGACAATCACACTCATTCAGATGGTTCAAGTTTTGTGTGGAGGAAGTAAGTTTCGCAACCAAAATTCAGTTAGTTAATATTCATTAATCACTGACAAATTAATGAACATTTTAAAATTAGGATGAAAATTTCATATTTTCTGTATTTGCATAGGATTTCTATAATTGAAATTTCCTTTACGATGAACAAATAGAGAAAATTGAAGCTATTTTCATTTGTCTCAGCTACATTGAATATTTTGTGACAAGTATAAGACTGGAAATTTTTTTTTCAAAAACCAGTCGAAGATTATGAAAAAAAGTAAATCGTGATGTACACCAAAAAGTGCTAAGATGTTATTTAAAACCAGCCATCATCGTCGAGAAGTTTCCATGTGACACTTTCACAAAACACATATTTTACTCTATCAGTAAAGAACAAGCAAAAAACCTTTCTAACGGACGAAATCCATGAGAGAATGTTGACATATGAGTGCATGTTGATTTATGAATAAATTTAAATAAAGTGGAAGTTTTCCGTTGGTCAAAAAAAAAAAAAAAAATGAAAATGATAATTAAAACAAACAAAATATTGAATGAACTCCAATAAATTATTCAAATAAAGAAAGAAATAACACATTCTGTTAATTTCTAATGAAATAGATAATTCATAAGGCGCCATAAAGTTGAACAATTCCTGAAAATACACTATCAATTTTCACAATATAATGTTATCACAATAAAATTGGTTAATAGCAGTTTTATCGTGGAAACAATAAATGTTAGTAAAATACTTATAATTATATTCGAAATATATTGTGTGAGTTTCAACTTATAATAACCTTCGTTATTACAAATGTTGATAACTTGTTTCGGTGATATCAGGTTTTATTAAACAAATTAAATGCGACATAGATATTTATAAATGAATCCTAAATATATAGGCTACAAAAACCTATAATGGATTAACAGAACATTCAATATTTCTCAACAAATTATGATATAATATTTTATATAATAGGGGCTCCTTGACATTTTAGTAACCTTCATCAGTTGTTAACTTTTGTTTCGAATTTAGCATTACTTGTAACAGTTTTTGGGCGACAATTTTTTATTGGATTAATATCTGAAGAGGCTGGGGGTTATTTCATAAATTTTGTGTCTTTAATGCTATTTTTGGCAAGGTTTGTAATAATAAGCCATGCAGAATTTGAAAGATCATTGTTTTATCTGTTTATATTATTAAATGACTTAATGTTTGTTGGTTGGGACCTGTACCACTCGAAAAAATGTCTTGTTCAACAACTTACAATAATTCACTGTATTTATCTTGACACGGTCATCAACATTGAAGGGATCTATAATTTTGCCCCCAAATATTATTGCACTCCCTACTCATTTGTCTTCTGAGTTTTGTTGACTATTTCCATAAAACGATCCAACCTCTATCCCAGCTATCAGCTCTATTCAATATCACTATACAGTCATCACTAAAAATTAATCTTGAGGCATCAATTTTCATGTACTTCTTCGCCCAACTTACAATTTTTGTGATGCATATTTAAAATGATACTTTCCTGCCTTTAGCCCAGTCTTAAAATTCTGTATCTTTTCTACTTAGATACGTAACACTATCTTTAAATATTTTTTACCGGACAATCCAATTTTCTTACCTCTAATTTTTCATCAAAACTTTTCCCAGATATTTTCAACGACAGTTTTTGTTTTATCCTATCTCTTTTCCAATTAAAAAAAAAAAAATTCATTATCTCTGTTCAACTTTTTCACTATTTCCAATAGTGTATTCTTATCACTCACTAACTCTACAAAATATTGTTTGTCTTTCAAGCTTATATCTTTGTTACCGACCATTGCAATCTTCATCTATCTGAAATAAAAAAAGAAAATATCAATAATTATACACTTATATATATTTATTAACAATATGATGAACAATTTCCGAGTTGCATACGGTAATCTCATATCAGCAAAAAATTATTGTAAATATTTCTAAGAAATATAAGTACTACAAAATGGAAAATACATTGTATGTTATTCGTATAAATAAAAGTATATGTTGAAAATTTTACCAACACCGGTTGGCATATATGAATTTTATTGGGGAAACATTGACTTGCAGAATAAAGTCTGAACTGACATGTTAAAAAGGAAACAAAATCAGAAGTTGTTTGCAACTGGAGATGTTTTTATTCTACAGTGTATTCCAAAAGTCGCATTACCATTGATAACCTTGTAAATTTTATATTTTATTTACCAAATGGAATCATGTCTCTGTATGTGACAATATATTATTAAGAAGTTTTATTGGTCGAATTATGGAAGATGATGTCATGCAAATTTTCTCTAGTTGCTATTTCACAAGTGTATGTTTTCTGCTAGTTGTCGCGTGACTTTTGGAACACCCTGTACAACTGAATGAATATGTGTTTGAGATTTGTAGAATTTAGATTGGTCTGCTGCGATTGGCACAGTGAAATTTTTAAAAATAAGACAATAATTGCAAATGACATTACTAATATTAGAAGTGACCCTATTTGCTCAAACACTGATTATAACAGGCTCCACCAATCCGGCACATAGGAATTATTGTGCAATGATGAGTACGTGTATTAATTATTTGTCAGTAGATAATCGAAAGAATGTAGAAAATGTCATTTATATATATATATATATATATATATATATATATATATATATATATATATATATATCTCAAATCAAGTGCATCAGTTGATACGTTTTCATCTATGAAGGTGAGTCAATAAGCATGACACAATTATCAACTGACATGTGGTCTGGAATTATCACTATATAATGTTCGATCTATATGATTAATATTCATGATTAAAGTAAATCCATTTCTAAAGAAGAAAATAATGCTGAAAATATTTGTTGTGGAAAATAAATGGTTTTTCATATTTTTCATCTATCTATCTATCTATCTATCTATCTATCTATCTATCTATCTATCTATCTATCTATCTATCCACATAATGGCTGATCACTCGTATCCGAGCATGCCCATTTATTAGAGTGGTTGACTAATCCCCATTGCAGACGTCCGCTCAGGGACATTTTCGTTTATTCAACACCCGCAAAGCCCACCTGTGGTTTATACTGCAACTATGCTGAGCAGTCGTTAGCTATAGTTTCCGTGAAAGAAGCCTGTTATCTAGCATGATATACAGTCTGAACAATGCCAACGCGCTCAAACTCTTGTTCACGATGACTTGTGACTTCGTGTTAGGAAAACCATCGACGGCCACCAAGGCTTCGATCTACCCAATCTCACTCACAAGGCTTGTGGCAACCCGTAATATGGTTTTCATACATACATACATACATACATACACTCTCTGTTTCTCTCACCTCCTACATATATATATATATATATATATATATATATATATATATATACGCACACACACAGACATACACAAATTCAAAATATCGGATGCACAACTAGAAGCTCTTAGCTTCGCTCTAAAATTTGCTACCAGATTGCCGAAAAATCATATTACAGATTTCATGATTAAAAACTACCAACCCAATAACTCTGGTTTCATCAAAGGATATATCCAGGGTCTAATTAAAGCCACACAAATGAAACACACTTTCATGTAGATATATAAAATCTCTGGAAAATATCAAACAACAAAAACATTCATATATCCACTTTCACCTTCAATAACAATTTTTATAGACAAAAATTTGGTTTACTGATGGCGTTTTGGCTAGTCTATTATTGGAATTTCTGGAGAAAGGTCCTTTCAAAATATTTTACCACAAAATTCTTCTTATTGCAGATACATAAATGATTCTTTACTAATATATTCACAAAAAGCAAAATAACGTCGAACCTAAAACAGACTTTACCTTTGAATCTGAGTCTAACAACACTTTACTCTTTCTAGATATCATGCTGTACAGAAATAATAACGACCTGCAGTTTGAGGTTTACAGAAAAGTTACCAACAAAAATGACCTGTTCAATTTTACTCCCATGACCGTAACAAGATCAAATCAGGAATAATTATATGATTCTATTTAAGAGCACTATCTGTAGCCCTCAGCACTTACCCAAAGAAGGAATATACATAGAAAACACTTTCAAAAACCTTCAATATCCTTATTATTTTATCATAATGCCAAGAGAAAGACGTATAAAATATACGACCGCCAAAAAGTTAACAACATTATTAACAACAATAAACTAGGTAAAAACAATTACATAATATTACTCACTAACTCCATAACATCCTATATCCAAAAACAAGTTATCCAATCTAAGTAACATCAAAGAAATTACAGCCACTCCCAAAGCTATGATGGATATGATAATAACCAAAAATAACAATAACAATATGAAGCAGGTATATATAAAATAAATTTCCAGAATTGCTCCTCACAATACATTGGGGAAAATTGCAGTAAATAAAAAAATGATTCTATGAACACAAAAGGAATATTATATACAACAATTTATCAAACGTATTAGCTATACATAAAATAAATCTAACCACAACTTTGATCTAAAAAATATCATAAGTATTAAGAGAGAAAGAAACTTACTTAGAAGCAAAATTCTCGCGAGTGCCGCTATCGAATCTTATTAAAATATAAATCTGCGTCCCGGATTTTTTCCAAATATCTCTATTCTTGAAAGAAATACTATTTTCCCAAGCCAACATACATGACTATAAAAATGTTAAGAAAATGGTTATATAAATAACCTCATGTTATTTAAAATATATAACATATAAATTAATCCCAAAGTAAAATAATTTAATTACTAATTTGCATTAAACATCACTTACTTCCGTTTATTAGACATTGAATTATGTCTTCCATGACTTTCCTGTTTTTTCAACCATTCTGATTTATATTTGAGGTTTTTAATTTAAAATGTTTGAAAAATCAATAACGTTTTTGTTCTTGTATAGAAAAACTTGTTACAAAATAAAATCCTTGCATTTGCCTTGATTTGGAAGTTCTATATATATTTTGAGAATATTATACTATTTGTATATTTTTATTGTTAAATGATGTTTCATATAGGTAGTTTTTTGTTTCCGGGGAAATTTTGTAATTCTTATATATTTTTCTGTTTCCTTTAGATATTATTGTATCTTGATATATTACGTTGGTCTATAGGCAGTTAACATTTAGTGAGCATTCGTGCTTTGTTTTGCAGTTACAGGTGAGTGTAGAATGTTTTTGTGATGTACTGATAATAGTCCTGTTGCATTTTTGTATCATTGATTGCAGATGTCAAAAACTACGTTTTAATGCTATTCCTTGCTTGCTTTTGGCTTCGTTGAACATTTTCCATCTTGAGAATCTGTGGCTGAAGTATTGTAAGATTTTCTTGATTGTGGTAGTTACTTAGTTGGAAGAAGCAGAAACCTGCGAATTGGTCGGAATGTACATGTAGAGATTATTTAGGATAATTTAGAAAAATGTCTCTACAGATAATGATGGCCTCGTGATCCAAATAAAAAACAAAAGATAAAACGGACAAAGCAGAAAAGAAATCATAAAAATTTTCCAAGAAATAAAATTCAAAATCAACTTTAAAACAAACCTAAAAGAATCAATTTTTTTATATAGTTTTTAACATCGGAAACATTAGACACCAAATATCCAGAACAAACAAATGACAACCCACTTTATATATCACAATTCAAAAGAATAAACATCTAATAACCAATAACTCAAATCTAATAAAGTTAATTCAAATACCAAATTATAGAAATAAAGTATTGAGAAATTAGCAAATAAAGATAAATTAATTAAATAAATATATAAAATAAATTAAAAATTAAATTAAAATGAACAACTAAGGTAAAATATAAATAAATAAATTAATAGATAAAATAAACAACCTCATGATCAGGACTATAAATAAACTAAAACATTAGCCCTAAAAAAAAGAAAGAAAAAGTTTTCCATTTAACGTCGTTTCCCTATGTTTTCTGTAGCCTATATAGAGAGCCCGCACAAAGTAGCCAAAATAGTCTGAGGATTGCTTAACCACCATTTAGCGTTTGAACAGCCCACAGAACGTTTTCAGCAATATTTAACAAGTGGCAAGTAGAATTTTCATGATAAGTCACGTAGCTTTTTGAATACTTCTGTTAAGTCACTACAAGGAGTTTCTGGTTTTAGTCATAATATTTGTGCGAATTTTAAGAAGTTTTATTTAGACTATTTACATTGTTCGGACTGTTGTCCTAATCTTTGTTGCCATATCCTCAAGGACACATGGCCCAGTAGATAAAGGCGTTGGTTGGATCCAGTGACTTGATCCAAAGAGTTGTGAGTTCAATACTTGGCTAATGGAGTGGTGAATAAAAACTCGGTTAGTTCAGTTGAAGGGAGATAACGGAAAACCCGGAAGAGTCATGGCATATGGAACTAGAACAATTTAACCCGGTGGACGAAATAAAGAGTTCCGTTCGAAATTCCAATAACCTGATGAAGGAGGGAGCGTACAACGGTCGAAACGTCGTGAATATGACAATAGTGATGAGCGCAACAGCCGAACAATGTAAAAAGTATAAATAATTACAATATCTATCTATATTTTTATCAGAAATATAGACAGATATTCAAGAAATTTTATTTGTTTAGGGATGCGAAAGTATCCCGTATTAATAATCGAGTGAGTTTTATTTTTATTCTTTTTCAGATTTTGAATGACATTTTAAAAACTTTTTTAATAACAATAAGCAAGCATACCTTTTTTTAAGTAGTTAGTTCTGTAAATAGCTAGTAACTTTGTATCAATATATTTTTCTTTCTTTGTCATTATGGTCATATAAACAACAAAATATTTTGTTAAATTTTAATTTGATTTTTTAAAATTCATTTTTATTTATCACATAAAAACCAGAAAAAAACCCTCTCCAGACAATATATAACAATAAAATTGAACTAGATGATATATCTATAATAATTTAAATGTAGTTATTGGAAACCTCACCCTACTAATGCTGTGACAATACACCACATTACTAATGAGGGTTATGGCGTGAAACTAACACTTATACAATAATGACTTCTATGTCCCCATTGTATATATATATTTAAAACCGTATATTTAAGCAGTAAATCTACATTTAAAGATGAAAAGGGAATGTCTACATTAAAAGAGAAAAGGGAATGTCTACATTAAAAGAGAAAAGGGAATGTCTCTTGAGCCTTCCGGTGAGTTTCTACTGCTGTTGAATATATCATTTAATGTCAGCAGCTGTAAACTTGTACAAAACCATCCAAAATGATGTTATGTTCCGAGTACTTTCAACTATCATTAGTCGTTTTCAAGGAAAGTAGGAAAATAGTCGAAAATTAGATTGTTCAGCTTTTGTTTTATTAAGAGTTAAAATTTTACAGACAGCCAATCATAGTAATATATATAATAATCCGTATTTAAACCACAATACCAATGCTATTAAGTTTTTGCAATCAGATGCACTCCATTTACATAAAAATGGAAAACCAATGAAAAAATGTAGTGTATTTAATGGTAATGGTAAAATTAGCTGTTTCCTTACAGCAATAGTCAGGTAGATCCTTGAAGGTCGTTGTTAATGATTGGTCTTCTGATGCCCTTAAGATCAATGTAGGCGATGTACACCTTGACCATATCCTCTATTCTTTATATTAACGATCTACCAAAAAACATTCTCAGATAGTTAGTATATGTGCTAATGATATCACAGTTTTAAGGCGCACTCATCTATCTTCTGATCTAGCTGTAACAGCTCAATGAGAGACAAACTGGTTGGTAAAGTTAAATACCTCCTAAATTAAGCTAGAAACTTTCATAATCACCGAGGCCTTGGATTTCCTCCTATCATAATTAATTGTAGTTTTCTCAGTGTGAGTCGTTGCTTTGCACATCTATTAGAACTAAAATTCATCCCAGACCTCAAATGGAACTCATATATATATATGATCCATCGCTAAAGAGGCTAGAAAAATGGTCGGTTTCTTGTTCCGCTCAAAAAAGTATCATTCTACCATGCCTTATATGTATATCAGTCAAATCCGACCAAAAATTATGTATTGTTACTATATCTGGACCAGAGCTGATCAATCCTCACAGTTCAGAAGCGTCTATGTCGCCTTGTGGGTGATTATTTATTTCCTGCCCTACAACCCCTTTCCCACAGACAAAACATAGTGAACCTCTTGCTTCTCTTTTGCTATTTCTATGGAAATTTTTCTGATGAGCCGCATTCCTTAGTTTCACCAGTTCAAACTTTTCATAGGTACGCTCCGCCATGCCATATCAATGGTGGGTGAGGTGGGATGAATCATATTCCCTTTATATTCCATTGATAAAATGGAAAGTTTATTATCACATCTCCGCAAAAACCGCTACTTATCTTGGCATTCATTGATGGAACTGTTATTCCTATTTTCAGTTTAAATTTCAAAAATCTTTTTCTTAAAACAGTTTTTCAATAAAGTTATTTTCTCATGTTCACTGTTACCGCTCTTTCTCCTTCGAAACTATCTGTTGGGATGTATAGAAAGTTAACAGGTTGATTATATCATTACACTCTCTTCTAGTTACATGAGTTATATATTTTATTATTGCTGTTGTTGGCAGTATATTGTCTCCTTTAAGATTTATAAGATTGATTTGTTTGAAGCTATTTTAATCATTGAACTCAAATACCAATTGCATGCATATAATAGTTTAGACATTTCTAAGCTAGTTGGACGTCATGCATTACATCTATATGAGAGGCTATTTAAGAACATGACTAGTTTTTAGGACAATATAAGGGTTTTATAGCATGCTACGGTGCTGGACAAAAGTACCCATCGTTCAACTTACCAATGTCCTATAATAAATTTGTTATAATTGATTCATATACGGAAGTAATTGAAGTGTTTAGAATATATCAATTCCTTATTCTAAATTTTTATGATGGATTCGGAGTATATACCGTCACTCATTTCAATTCTACATCATAGGCAAAGTTTATCTGAATAAACTGTTTATTGGAATACTTGATAAAGAAAGTTGATCATTTGTTCAAAATCATTTTTATACTAACTATGAACACGTATGTGTCTATATTTCTGAGATGAGGTATTATGCACACTATTTACATTATCTCCAAGTTCTCGACTGCCTTAACCAGGTACTGAACTCACAACACTTTGGGTCCTGTCACTGGATCTAACGAATGCCTTTATCCACTTTGCCATGTGTCCTTAAGGACATCTGCGTATGAATTTCTGGGACTTATAAACTTAATGTCTTCAGCCTCATTTTTTACCAGTGCTCATATTGTAATTTTTGCAGTTATCATTTTATGTTTTTACCAGAATTCATATTCATTTTTGTTGTTATTATTGCTTTTCCCTGGCACTTCTTATTACTGGTTCTCATATTGTATTAATTTCTATGTTTGGTTGGCTCAGGAGATTTTTGTGGCCTAGTTTTTCAATGATGTTCTTTGTCTATGAGTTCAACCTGATCCCAGAGAGCAATGATCTCCCTTTTCTCTCCATATATTGTCAGCCACGCCTGATTTTTCTACTTCCCTTCGTGTTACAGCTTTTTGGTGTTCTTGAGGCCTTACCTTAAGGGGGCGGCCTGTCTCCCCTTTATACTTCTTTCCGCAGCTGCACGGGATGGCGTACACACAGTCTTTAGTCATGTTCTCCTCTATGGGGGGGGGGGTTACTCGGGAGAGGTATTTGAGAAGTGTCGTCCAGCGTTTGAAGGTTGTCTTGATGTTATATGGACCGCAGATTCTTTGTATTTTCTCCGATAACCCCTTCACATACGGCAGGCAGACTGTTTTCTGAGTGTTGTTGTCCTCCTTTTGTACCCGTCTATCCCAGTTTATTGGGTCTGCTGCCATGTACCCAGGGCAGTTGTTACGTTGTAGGGTACTGCTTATACTAACCAATTCTTTATCTAATATCTTTGGGTCTCAGATTTCAGTACCTGGTTAAAGCAGTTGAGATCTTGGAGAGGGGAATTAACTGGAGATAACTGATAACTGACATCGATTAGATATGGCTCGTGGAACTAGAACAGTCTACCTCAGCGAGTGAAATAAAGGGTTCAGTTCGACATTCCAACCACCTGAAGAAGACCGGAGCGTACATCGGCCGAAACGTTGTGGTAAATATGGCAACAAAGATGAGGACAATAGTCCGAATAGTGTAAATAGTGTATGAGCACCTAGTTCATCAGTATAACCCTTCGTTATTGGTACACTGGCATCTAGAGGGAAAACACTGCTTTGGGATGTGGTACGGCATAATTAAATGTTCTACATCTATGTAGATGCCTGGATTTATAAACGCGCAAAGCATTGTCTAATAAAATATCAAACATATTGGTAATTGAATATATATATATATATATATATATATATATATATATATATATATATATATATATATATATATATGTGTGTGTGTGTGTGTGTGTGTGTGTATATATATATATATATATATAATGCGTCCTATTTAATCTCAGATCACGACGTCAGCTGAGTGTTGGTAACAGAGGATGAAACTTACAGCTAATAATAATCCATAAATTTTTGACTTGTCACAGATTACAGTTGACAGGCAGTCTCGCAAAATGCTATCCGACATGAAGGTATTTATTGTGTCTTAGAAATCATCCATGTTGAGAAAATGTTCCCCTTGAAGCTCATCGATACTTGACAAACTTTTGCGGAGAACAACAATAAATGTAAGTAGATTCTGAACGTAGATAATGCATTTTAACAGCGACGACAGTGATGTGTGTGTAAAAGTCGCTCACTTCCGCTGTTGCAGATTTTATGCACGCGCTAAGCATGCTCTTGTTTATTGCTGGTAAAATTGCGCATCCACTGGTGCCAATTATACGTATGCTAAGACCGTCTTAAATAGCTAATATTCACCTACAAAACGCTTTTCCATATGCTCGTAATAATTGGATAGGAATTTTCGCCAGTGATTAACATTTTGTAGGTTAGCAGCAGTTCAGAGTTGCCCGGGAGGTAGCTTGTCATACAAATTACTGATGAAATACTACTCAGCATTCATCTGTGCTCACATGAACTATTCGGTCTCCTTAAATGTTCAGCAAGTATCGATGAATGTGAATGTGAGCAATTCTTCTGCATGGAGCAATTCAAAAATACACTTCTGACTTGTTCGTAATTTAATGTCAGATGTCATTTTTCCAGATTACTGTTCAGTTGTTATCTGTAAGAAGGTAAAAAAACAATTATGAATTATAAGCGGGAAAATTCAATCGTTACTGGCATATCACCGCACACACGTACCTCTGACGTGTTGTAACAACATAATAAAATAGTAAAAAAAAAATTTTCGAGCCTCCCTCGTGTGTGTGTGTATGCGTGTGCACTCACATGTTGCTATGCTTTTTCACCACATCAGAGGTGACTGTTTACATACATACATATATATATATACACATGAGGATGGATCAATGAATATGAATTTCATTTTTCTCCCTTGAACAGAAGCGAATCTGTTTACAGTTTTAAGTAAGAGAAAAGTTTTGCTTTAACCTACAAAACAATTCATTGTTGTCGACCGAAATGAATAGCAAAATTGTTTATGCGCTAAAAAAATAGAGTCTTTATTCTCTCCCTGCGTTGATTTTTTCTAGACAAATCGGAAAAACCCCAGATACTTGGTCAGAGTTCTAAGTTTAAATTTAGATTAAAAATACACACGTTCATAAACACACACTTCTCTCTTTGTTATTTATATGACTATAATTTTTTATTTATTATCTTCATTTTATTGTTCACTTTCTTTACATTCTTGTATTAAATTTATTTTAAATATGGCACAGAAATTCGAAGTTGTACTGGAAGAGTGAAAGATGCTTTCTAAAAGCTAAACAAAGTAACAGTTACTTAAGAACAAAGAAAAGAGTACTCAATTACTATATCAATCCTCCTATATATCAGTGAATACTGGAAAAACAGATGTAGAGGAAACTTGGAGCAATAGAGGCGTGGTTCTACAGAAGGATGCTAAGTACTATGGACAAAGTTTGTAAACAACGAGAAAGTTTTAAGGAGAATGGAAACAGAAATGACACATATCTAGAATCAGAAACATACAGTTGAAATTTCTGTGACACATAATAAGAGAAGAGTGACCCTCACATGACATATTGAAGACACAGCACATAAAAGAATCAAAGAATCACATAAAAGAATAAAGAATCATTGATATTTACTGTGATTAAATAAAAGATATTATTTGTGTGGGAGCTTAGCTGATGATTTTTGTTCATATCTATGCAGATATTTACTCAGCCTCTCTTAGAACAAGGACATAAATTAGTGGATTTAATGAAACTAATTTGATAAAATTCGCTCTCCAATAGGCGCTCATATAGTTCCTACGTAAGAGCCATACCTTTTCGAAAAACAGATTTTTCAATACATTTTAAATTTTGGAATTTTCGTTTCACTCACAAATAGAAGTTAATCAATTCTGAAAATGTTCAACACGAATTTGTCTGTGAGGAAGAAATCCTCTGACATTTCCTCTAATCGGAACTGTTTTATCGTTAATTTTTCCATACTTCCCTCGTATTTTTTCAAATCGACACATGATTGTATAAGATGGATCAAAGATCGAGAAGTCAGTCATTTTCTTATTTGTTTTAGCGAGTTATTTCGTCCACACATCGCAAGAAAAATATACTGTTGTTTGTTATTCGTAACTTTGAGGCGCATTTTCTAATCTTCATGAATCCAGTGGGCATGACCAGTTAATTAACGATACTAAAAGTTGAATGCAAAATGATTAAATAATATTTTGTCTGTTATTTGGAGACCTGGGTCAATTTTATTTCATTAAATCAAAAGTGCATTCAATATCAGCATTCAACATCCTGACATTCTCGTAAATCACAAATTTTAGCATCACAGAAAATAATTTATTTTTCTATATAACTACTGACAGAATGATATATCGTCTAGCCTCTAGCAAGTTTGGTTCCTATAACTACTGGCATCTATCCCTCCTCTATTTACTCATTTTGAGGTTAACATTTTCTGCTCATAAAGCAGAATATTTTGTTCGTAAATTCCCTTCTAATTTTACTCTTGACTCGTCTGCTGTATTTTTGCCTGACTTTTCACGTAGAACTGAGTCTCTATTGAGTGATATGCATATCATTGCATGCATAGTTTCCAAAATCATTTCTAAACTGGATCCTCACAAAACATGTGAACTTGATGGTAACCCTGTAGTTGTCCTTTAGCAATATGCTCCTGAACTGGCCCATGTTCTCTCTAAACCCTAAAATAAATGCTTTGCTTCTTTTTGTGTTCCTGCTTGTAACAAATAATCCTCTGTAATTTCAGTCTTTAAGAACTCTGATTAACAGTTTGATCCTTCTAACTATCGGCTTATTAGTTTCTACCACTTTTTTGGCTAAGTACTAGAGGCTTTAATCAACTCTGAATTGTTTAAGCATTTCACTTTGCAGGATCTTTTCCCAGATAACCAATATAGCTTTCGCTTCTCTAAGACAACTGCTGATCTATTAACGATTATTGCTGAAAGTGTCTATCAAACTTCAGATATGAATGATGAAGCCCGAGATGTTGTTTTGGATATCTCAAAGGCATTTGACAGAGTTTGGTATGCTGGTTTTCTTCAAAAGTGGAAAGGTTATGTTATTTTTGAACGGATATTTTTAACTGATTCAATCTTTCACATCAGATCAAGAAATAAAAAGTTGTCTTGACTGGCCATTCTTCTAGATCCTTTTGCATTAATTGGTCCCACAGTGCTATATCCTTGGAACTACATTGTTCCTAATTTTTATCAACGACTTTTCTGATGACATCAGTTCTTAACTCGGTATCTATGCTGATGACACAAGTATTTCCACCTGCTTTAATAGTAAGTCTGATTGGTACGATAAGGTCCAATTGGCAGCTGATCTTTAAAGTGACCTTCACCCTGTTGTTAACTGGGGTACGGAATGGCTTGTTAATTTAAACACTTCCAAAACGAAACAGCCCTCTTTTAATAATCTGAGAGAACCATTTTGCCTACAATCAGCATAGCTGATGCTAATCACCAGGTTAGTGATCCATTGCACCTTATTTTCCATTGACATTAAATGGAAGGATTATATTGAATCAATTGCTAGGCCTGCTACCAAGAAAATGGATTCAATGTGTCGTGCTAGATATTTTTTTCGCCAGAATCTGCCTTACACATTTATAAGTCTACGATTCACCCAGGCATTGAATATTGCTGCTACATCTGGTTTGGTGTTTTTGCTATGTATTTAGAGATTCTAGACCAAATATAAAGAAGAATTTGCAATGATATCAGTCCTGATACCTCGGTTTCATTTACTTTCCCAAGGCCGTAACGTAGCTTCCTTGTGCCTTTTCTATTAATATTCTCATCGTAATTGTTCTGCTGAACTTTCCTTTTTGGTACCTAGATTTTATGAATTTAAGCGGAGTACTCGACTGGCTGCAACGTATCATCATTTTACCGTTAAAATGGATATAATCGTAAGTTCAATGTTAACAGTTTCTTCTCACGCACTTCTTGCTTGTGGAACTCCCTTCGCTTTCCAGTTAACTTTGATCTTTTAAATTTAAATGCAATGTCATTTGTTATCGTCTGTTTTCTTAATTCCTGTTATTTTATTATTCTCTCTCCTTAATAATATTTTTCTCATATTCTTTCACACCCAGTAACTCCTTGCATCTTAGTGGCTTTATTGCCTTGCTTGGTGTCAAATGATTAAAAGAATTTCACTTGTGTTGATGTAAATGGAAAGCATTTTGAAAAATTCAAATGCAAAAGCTCATTTTAACTGTCACAGTTGCAATCATTTGTTGCCTTTAGATTTTCTTAATAATTGGGCTAGCAATGCACGAGACTATAATTAATTTTTCAGAAGCCAACTCGCTTCCTGCACTTGATTAAGTTTCATTGACAGATTTTGCAATGTGATTTCGATAAACTTGAAAAATTTCCGTTTGGAAGGGTGAGATAAAATTCATTGATTTCGCTATAATATATAAATAAAAAGACTTTCTGGATTTGTTCTTCGAACAGTTTTTATCATAGAAAATTGTTTTCTTTTTAACTCTGTCCGTCGTGAATTCTACTATAACAATTCATTCGCTCTTATCAAAATATGAGTGCATTAGTTTCTGGTTTTGTTGTTGTATTTACAGTTGGGAAAGTTATTCTCCTGTCTAACATTTTTCATATTTTTTTACGCATGAATATCCACATATATAGAAATTGATTTATGAAAATCAAAAAATGTACTAAAATTGGAGTACAATGTGCTTTCCATTGTTCTCTTTTCACTTTTCTTTCTGACACGCATGAATAAATGGAGAAGTGAAATTATTTGATAATGACAGAAACAGTTATAAAATTTTATCATTTTATAACATTCTGAGCGTTAATAATAATAAACATTGATTGTGTGATAAATTTTTCTTAAATTGAGTTAATTGGTTTTGCATTTGATAAAGAATAATGAAATATGTTTGAAACTCAAAAATCGACAGATTAGTTGAAATTATATTCCATGACGTCGAACATTTCTCTGAAAAGAATATTTGCAAAAATGCTGACTTAATTGTCAGAAAGATTTACGTCACATTAAAATGATGACGTCATAGAAAATGGAAAAAGTTCTTCGAACAACAACATGGTGTTTTCCTTGTCAGTACCACTTTCCTAACCGGTTTTACTCGGGTTCCCACGTTAACGGGCTTCAGGTGTGTATAGTCTCCCGTTAAGATGAATAGACTTTTGTTATGGAGTGATTTCAGCAAACTATAAAGTAACTTTGTTGTCTAGGCAATACGTTTAGGAAATTCCCATAGTTAAATCTCTCAGAAAATTATGCATAATTTAAAAAAAAAGCTTTTTTTTTCATCAGGCATGATGCTTTGTACAGAAAGAGAAAATTCTTATTGTTTTATTTAATTGATAAGATAAGAAAGAATCGAAATGATTAACAGCTTATTATTAATAAATAAATAAATAAATAAATAAATAAATAATAATAATAATAATAATAATAATAATATTCTAGATCTATTAATGATTAAATGAAAATCATTCATTCTGATCTTTTGGTTGTGTATATCAGGTTTCACATTAGAAACTTCATGACTGACATGATTCCTATATGAATATTTCACGGCATAAATTTGTAAAATGTGGTATTCTCTGAATCATGTCTGGAAGTCCAAAAGGCACCACCAAATTTAATTCGAGTAATCTTTGCTAACCAGATGTTGATTAAATTGAAGGCAAGGAATTGTGAAGTTGTTTTCTGAAGATGTTTTACTGTAATAGAAAGATTAATTTAGAAAAATGGAGCCAACTGCAGAAAAAGAAGAAAAATATTCTGACATTAGACGGCAAACGCACCTAGCACATTATTACTACACTATAACAATCAATTCTCACTGTCAAATTCTTCAGTTATTGTACTGCATGAGGGAAAGTTTGTTAAAATCTGACGTCTTCCCACTTAAGAAGTAAATTGTTTTCTCGTGAAGTTTTTTGTACTTTCATCATGAACCAACTGAACTTTTGTACCAAAAATAATTTCTGCAACAACTGTCAAAAACCATCATTTAACTGAATTTCAAACAATTCTCCATTTATTTCACAGTAAGTTTTTAATTATATTAATAATATAATAATAATTATATTATATTAATATATATAATAATAAAATCGGATGTAGGTTAGATTTTACAAATATTTTTTGATTTGTTTCTGATAAGAACAAGACCGTTTGGGGATTTCATATTTAACGCAACAAAAATGGTCATGAAAATATAAAACGTAATTAAGGGATTAATTAAATAAAAACAGAAAGATTATTATTATTATTATTGCTGTTGGTAGTAGTAATCAATTCTTATAGATTAATAATAAATGATGCGAAGAAAATAATTGAATCAACCGGAATATTATGGGAACAACCTAATAGAGAAGAAGGCTGAGTTCAACTCTTGAGATGTCAGGGGTTCTTTTCAAGATTATAGACAATAAAATAATATTAAATTTAAAATATTAATAATGAGAATAAGTTTATTTATAATCATTTCGTATTCTTTATGCTCTCTATCTTGAACTGAATTTTCTTCCACTGGAAGTTAATGGCTACTTTAACAAAACTACTTTTTCTATATGGACATACAATCGTCTATACACACACGATAATTGCATTTTTAAATAATATGCATTACTTCATAAAGGAATTTTGCAAATTGGATTTTTATATTTTCTTATGTTATACACTTAATAAAAAATTTTGCTGGTTTCTAAATATTGCATCCATTATGTTTAAATGTCATCGTTAAATTGATAATTTTCTCGTATTGTATTTGTTACATTATCTCTAAGTTACGAAACTAACACTCAGTTGGCACTCGGTCAGTCAAATAAACTGAGAAGAAAGCTACATTTTGATTCTCAGTCAATTATGTGCCATGCGTGATACACGCTTAGGCGATCATGTATCTTTCGATACATGACTGATAAGGCAGATTTTTTCCCGCAGGAGGTTGCCATTTCTTTCTGTGGTAGACCAGTTACCATCCAAGGCTATAGAACCTTGTTTGTTTTGCTATTTACACATAGCTGGGGGAAGAGGAGGATTCATACCTTTCCCAAGGGTATTAGAACGTAAGTGAATGTAATGGATTCAACTGGAATTCGAACACAGCTCTCCGACTCTTCCGAACCGCTATCTATTACTCCACCGTGCCTCCATCGCTATCCATTACTCCACCGTGTCTCCATATGACTATTTTTTTGGAACAATAAAAATCGTTTTTGTAGATATTACTTGTCATTTGCTTATTGGAAACAACAGAAAGGTGAAAATTGGGTGACATGTAAGAATTGTTACGCCAGCGCTTTTGATAGTTTGAAACAATGGGAAAACTCTTAATGCAAATATGATTTAATCACCAAGGAATTTGTTCTCATTTCTTCAGTCAATTCGTGATTGCATGAACAAAAGCCGTTCGTGCTACGAAAATCAAAGAAGCCAAATTCTCACATTTGAATCTATCTATCTATCTATCTATCTATCTATCTATCTATCTATCTATCTATTATATAATTTGTATTTATCTGTGAATGCGTAGGTGTAGGCTTTCCTTATGCACTTATACCGGAGTGCATTTGTATGTATATATGCCCCCACCCTGTTTGTTGGTGTCTGTCTAATTGAAAATATCACGCTCCACATAACTTTCAGTGAATAATCTCTGTTTAGCTCGGTACAATACATATTTATTCGAAATACAGTAAAGGGCGTTTCTTTGTAAGTAACACAACGTCGTTTCAATAAAGCCAATAATAGTATTTCACAAATTAAAAAATATTAGAATGCTAGTTGTTATCGTACCTGTTTACTTACTCTGATTTTGCTGGTTACAAATAAATTTTCTCTCCACAAATTTCGTTTGTTTGTTTGTTTGTTTGTCTTACCATCGCTGTACAAATAGAAAACATAAAATTCGTATTTAATTTGTATCATTCTCTTTTAATTTTCTTGGTTGTTAATATCTGTTTCTCTTATAAATTCTCCGGATTTTATCCTGATATTTGAAAACAATTCCTGACACTATACAGAGAGGCGTAGTTGAACCATTACTGATAACAGCTAGGTCATGTTAATTGTTTATATTTGCTGATCATAGGTATATAAAAACTAAACACTTGGTATTGATATTGAGTTAGGAACCGACAATGAAGCCAGAATAGTATCTGTAGACAAGGATCAGGAAAAGAGACGTGTGCCACCAAGCAAGACACTAAAACAACACTCTTATGTGGTTCATCTTTATTTAATGCCAATTTCATTCAGGACGTAGCCGATCATGGCTCTCCACAGATTCCTCTTTATTATCTGTGAATTACCTTGATGGATAGTAGAGTGGTTTCTCCACAGTTATGGATTTAAAATATCCTTTTTGTAGACTGTCTGCTGCACAAGGTTAAAGATTCCAGTTTATCGTGCTATTTAATCCAAAGCTGAGGAGTGAAGAATTGTTTTTCCCAAGGATATGAGAATGAAGGCAATGCAACAGCCTAGGACTTGATTTAAATTTTTAAATTTTTCGTGCAGGTAGACGTTAGAGAAATAAAGAACGAGTCAACTTTGATTTTCTCTCAGGCCTGCTTAAAATATTTGATGCGTAAAAAGTCGCTTGTGCCATTTATCGAAAATACAAATACACAGTTGAAAATCTTTTTTTCTTTGGCTGGAAACGTTTGCGTATATCTAATATATGATGGCATGGCAAGTAACTAATTGGAAAAGCTATTAGACCCAAAATCAAAATGAAGGTTTTCAATGAAAGTGCAACCACGGTGATCTACTAAAATAAGTATATCCTTAACGTTTGTCCAACTAGAAAAAAAATCCAACGTTTATTTCTATCACCCACATCCTCATTTTACCATAATCCTTTGTCTATATGTTTGTATTTAGAACATAGTACACGCACGCACGCACACACACACACACACACACACACACACACGCACGCATACACATACATATATATATATATACATATATATATATATAGAGAGAGATAGAGATAGATAGATAGATAGGCAGAGAGACAGTGAAAGTCCGCATGTTTCTTGTTATATGTAGACATAGTAAGCCGATGAAAAAATCGAGAGATAAAAAACAACAATAATAATAATGATAATAATATTTATTTAATAATTTTATAATAATATTTATTTAATAATATTTATTTCATATTAGTCGACTTTTGGACCACACAGAAGTATGATGACAAAAAATTCGGATTTTTCGGACACCTCTGTTGTTCTTTCTCAACGAGAAAAAAATTCATTTTCTTTTTCAACTTCATTTTTTATTTTCGTCATTTTGTAGTATCAAAATTTACCCAATCCAACAAATACCGATATCTTCAAACGTATTTGAAAAATGGTTTATTATTTTATTATTTCCTTTGATTTCTGTTGTATACTCATTTCCTTCCGGGTCCCAACCAAAGAAATGCCATCATGACATTTTCCACTGAATACTTTTGGAAAAAAAGTAAAGAATCTAAGATCACATACATTTTATATAGATAAATCCCTTCGTAAGATGTGAGCTGTACTTGTGAATACAATTCTTTGTATTTATTTAAGACTTGGGCGATACTAGAGATACTTCATTGAGTCTATTGGAACCTTTTCTAATCAAACTGAACGCTCCAAATATGACTGGAATTACTGATGTCCCTCATGTGCCACATTTTTGTGATATCCACTTCAAGATCCTTGTATTTTGATAGTTTTTTGAAGATCTTCAAAAATACAATCTGCAGGGACTGCCATGTCAATAACAAAGTACATTCTGTTTTTGAAGTCTTTGATCACGATGTCGGGGCGATTAGCGTTTATTGTTCAGTCTGTGTGTATTGTAAAGTCCCATAAAATTCTTACAGGCCCTATTTCTGTAACCGGGTCTGGGGGATGTTCATATCAGTTTCTTGCAGTTTCCTTGTAAAATTTGCAAATTTTCCAGTGCAGATATTGGCTCACACTGTCATGCCTAATTTTATATTCGATAGGTGTCATACCGTACAACCTGATACAAGATGGTCAATTGTTTTTGGATATTTATCACAGAATCTGCATTTTGGGTTAACAGAATTTTTCAGTATGTTTACTTGGTAAGTTCTAGTTAGTAAGCTTTGGTTCTGTGCAAGAATAATAAAAAAAAAGTTTCAGCTTTTAACCCTGCACTGCGTAACCTCTGATGAGTACGGGTTTATCTACATCACCTTGTTTGGAACGGGCATAGTATTGACCATGAAGAGGTTTATCTTGTTATCATTTCTGTATTTGTTTTACATTGCATTTGCTTTTGTGTTTGCTTTCTTTTTTACGTTCTTTGCCGCTGCAGTTTGTGCATTATGATTTATTTGCACTTCTTTACCCACTTGAAATTCCATTTTAAATTTGTTGGCTTCCTTTATTAGCGAATAAAGTTTTTCTTATTGCTTTCACGTTCTTTGATACAAATAATTATCCAGTCTTCTGTAGTTTCCAGGTATCTTTTAAGACCGATATTGTAGTTTTGTAAGATAGTTCTAGTTGAACTAATCTTCTGCCTCCTTCGGATTTGACACATACAGACGATCAACATCGGCCTTAGGATGATGCATGTGGCGGTAAGTGACATTCATTCGCTTAATGTCAGCTATGGTCCATTTAAGGATGTTGAAACTGTATTGCACCACAGGGACAGCCAAAGTGTTTATGACTGATATTCTGTTTTGCGAATTCAACTCGATATCTAACACCAGACGCACACGTCTGTAGTTTTCTTTTCTTAATTTCTCCTCCATTTGGGTATGCTGTATTCCATTTTCGTTGACTTCTAGTTATTTATAGTCTTATCTTGTTCCAGTTTCCTAACCTAGGTGACAAAATCTAAATCTATTGTGTGTGTTTCTATAATTCTCCCTTTCTTGAATGTTACATTTGCACATTTATCTAATCCGAATTCCATACTGATGTCATCACTGAAACATTTTATATTATTGAGACTGCCCTTCAACTCATCGTATTTGGAAAAGAATTTGATATGATTCATGTAGAGTAGGTGATTAAATACTTTCTTTTTTACTTTGTATCCATATTTGTTACTGTTTAGTTCACGCGAAAGGGAGATTAAGGATAGACAGAACAGAAGCGCTGACAGAGAGTCTCATTAAAAGATTCCTCGTCGGATATTCAAGCGATTTAAAGTGGCAGTGCCTTTGGTATGATTTAGGTATAATGAAGTTTTCTACAGTCCCATTCTTTATTTAAGAAATTTGCTATCACCGAGGAGGCTATGTACATTTCCAAAGACTTAAGGATCCAAGAGTGTTGCACACTATCAAAGGCTTTACGGTAATCTATCCAAGCTGTGCTGAGATTTCTACCTTTTCACCTGCACTTTTCAGGATCATATCATTTATTAATAGTTGATCTTTGTAACCGTATGAACCTCTTCGACATCCCTTCTGTTCCAGGGGAAGAATATTGTTTTCATCGAGAAAAGAATAAGTACAGTTCGTCAGGACAGACGTAATTAATGTACATGTGGTGGAAAGACATGTTATTGGTCTATAATTTTTGGATCATCTGTTTCACTCGTTTTTGGCAGGAGATATGTAATACTTTCAGTGATCCATTCTGGAATTTCATTGGGGTTATTAATTAGCATTGATAATGTTTGCGCAAGGAGTTAGAGCAAAAAGTTGGGCACCTTTCATTTTCTGGCGATTTCCATTTTGGGGATTTTGCATGAGCTTGCTTTACATTATTCTTGGTTATATTTTTTCATTCTAGCTCAGGTTTATCCTTCATTCTTTCCTGTTCTTGCTTGATCCATTCTGCATTAGGATTATATTCCATTGGACTGCTCCAAATATTCTCCCAAACGTTTTGCACTTCTTCAATAGATGACAGCTTTTTGACTTCTATAACCTCCTTTCCAATTTCTCTGTAAAACTCTTGAGGTTCATTTGAAATATTTTATTTTGTCGATAGAACCTACAACACTTTTTATACTGTCTTATTTTCTGTGCTTTTAATTGCAGTATCTGTTTAAGTATTTCCCTAATTGTTTGAATTGTATTTACTACTTTAATTTTATATTTCCGGTTGATCTCGCTGCTTTTCCTTATTGAAAAATTTAAATTTTTTGATATCTCATCTAGTATAGATAAGTCACATCTGATTTCCTCAATTTATTTCTTTAAATTTGCATTCCAAGTGGGCTATTTTGGGCTGTTTGATTTTTTCTACAACCTAATTTGACATTAAGATTTTTAAAAAATTATATTTCCTGAGAATGATGTATGCTTTAAAATATGATGTTCTTTCTTGAGTTCGAAACTAAGCACTTGCGTTAACAGATGGGTTACCTAATATCATAATTGTTTTACACCCTCAACTTAATGCTAAGAATTTCTACTTGTCCTCATGGCGACTATAAACACCATATTTTTTCCATTTTAACACAAAATATAAACATTTTTTCAATGCAGTCATAACTTATCCTTTAGTATTGACGGGTTTACATAATATGTATTTTAGCTAAACATTCACTGCTTGGTTGACTCTGCTATTTATAGAATTATCTGATTAAATTCACTGGTTATGTGAGCAATGTTTACTTGCGTTACCCTTTTATTGTCAACTCTGACACGTTAAACTAATTTGGCTTGACGACCCTTCTTTTTTTAGATTTTTATTGACTTCTGAAACCTTTTGAAATAACAATAAAGAAACTATATATGTCTATATGGGGGAGAAGTAGAAATAAAGATAGTTCTTATAACTGGAACATAGGAAAAGATCATTTCGTAATCATTTCGATTTCTTCCGCTTTCCTTTTTCAATTCTGTTAATTCACACACACACACACACTTTTTCTCTCTCTCTCTCACACACACACATATATTATATACTTAAAAATTTGGTATAAACATGAGGAAAAAATGCGTTTATGAATATAGACTTGATAGGTGAATCATCACGGCATTCAAATTATGTGATCATACAATATTGATTCATATCTATCTATCTATCTATCTATCTATCTATCTATCTATCTATCTATCTATCTGTGTTCAGACGGCCAGAAGATTGCGTTCAAGCATATAACAGACTGTCACCGTTTTGTATTGACCTTCGTGTCAACTTCATATATATATATATATATATATATATATATATATATATATATATATATATTGCGCTTCATCGTTCACAAAACCAAATGTTAGAAATTAATGCAATAGGAGTATACCGAGCTAAATACAGAGGATCTGCATATCTCTTTTAAGTATGAGAGTATGAGTATTTGATACTAGTTTTTCTTCCTCCCGAAGAGCGACATGTAGCGTCAATATGACACTTATCTCAGGTGAGTCGCCCATTATTTAAAATCATTTCACTCTAAGCAAAGCGCTAGGCGCAAAGGCGTCAAGTATTACTGACAGTGAAAGAGAATGAGAATTTTACTTAAGAAAAATCACGATAAAAGATCAGGATCCAGGAAGATACAAGATAACGATTGACGTTGCATTTAAATTTTTAAAGATCGTATGTAGCAGGGAAACAAGGAACTGAAAGATAATTCCACAGTTGCGTGAAAGAAACTATTAGAACAGAACTTACGGTTATATTTAGCTTTTTAAACTGTAAAACAATGCAACCTGTTTGTCAATCTAGCAGTACACTTAAATTCATGCGGTTAGGGTAACAAGGAGGGAAGCTCATTAGAATAAATGCCCTGAAAATATTTATAAAAAAGACAGAGAGAAACCACGTCATGGCGGTGGGAAAGTGACCGATAACATTACAGTACTTTCTTATATAGTACTAATATTCAATGCCCCAATGAATGGTAGATTTATAAATGTACAAAATGGATCTGGCGAGAGTGAACCAAATTTCCTCGAAGCAGACCAAACAAGTGAGTCAATATAATCACTCCACTTCATGTTAGTAGAAAACGTGAGACCAAGAAGGCACAATGAATTGCTCTCCTGAAGATTAGCATCAGCCATACGTTAGTTTTTATTATCTGGTTTGTCTCGAGAGTATTTTGTTGGTTGAATATCATCTCTCTGTATGCAAGAAATCTCACCATTACATCATAATGAATATTCTAGAGAGGTTCAAGCACAGTTAGTGACATAACAGCATTTAAATTTGTTTAGTCTAATAATGCCCCCTATGTTTATATATGCTTTCTTCTTGCCTTTCCAATTATGAAAAAACATTAAAAAAAAATGCTTCATTTTAACGAGTGCAACTTATTTTGTCTTTGAATTTTATTTTTTTCTATAATCAAATCATAATAAATCTTAGATCGATAGATAGATAGATCTATCTAATACTGCCAACAGATAGCACCCCAACAATATTTTGGGGTCATGAAACCACACACACATGTACACCAGCACAAACACACGTGTATATGCGACACCAGTTTATTATTTGCAGAAGGTACTCAAAATATTTCTGTACCTCATTAAATACATCGATTTGCCTCAGTGACGATCGCACTCTCTACATAGTAGTAATGTTGTGTTCGACTGTAAAGCGGAGTGTCCCACATGCGAAAGACAAATTATATAATAAACTTTAGTTTCTTCTCTCCACACACTTTTCAAATTTTTTTTTTGCGCTTTATTTGTTGTTCCTTGCGTGAATTTAATATTTTGATTCTCACTCAATATCTATTTACAAGAAGACTGATAAAATATTTGCCATTTCTTGTCTAATACAGCAGTTTCACAAAGGTGTTTGTCTTCGTCTTTCTGCCATGTCGAGTGTATTTGCATATTTCGACTTCGGACGATCTCAGTCAGTCATGCGTAAAAAGCTGGCTAGATTTGGAGATTTTTTTCTTACACCTGGGCCAAAGAAATAGGTTACAGCTTGCTACTTAAACTCAACACACAAGTATGCCATGATCTGAATTGTTTCTATTGGAGGCAAAGATGACGGGGAGTGGATGGCGAAAAAGGAATGGCTAATAATGGGCGATATTTTCACTTGTTGACGTTCTTCCTCTTGTGATCAAATGACAGTAAAAATCATGTGAGCCGACCTGGGGCCTCAATAGAGAGAACCCAAAAGATTATATAATTATATAATTGTTTGCGAAAATATTTTTATTGATTGTGTAGCACACAACATAAAACTGAATGTCTGTGTGTGTTTGTGCATTTGTGTGGGGGGGTGTAGAAGAGAGAGAGGAGAGTTGTCATCTTCTAGGATTACCTTAGTTTGGCCCAAGGCAACAAGAATGGAGTATCTAGTAAGGAATTAACTCATTACTCAGTTAAGGTTAACTAAATTATCTTATTCATTTTCAAAAGCAGTGAGGTCGTTTTGTGCGGTGGGCATTTCATTGATGTAAATCCAAAAGGAGAGACATTCATCTTGTGAACTTCAGCTCACAAGATGAATGTCTCTCCTTTTTCCGTCATATTACATTTTTATTTATGGCATTGAATTCAAAATAATATGTAGCAATGGAAATATTTTGTATTCAATGTAAACTGTTTTATAAATTTTACTTTGATTTTGCGTAGCTTCACAACAATTTCTGACAACTTAAAACACCTTCTCATACACATTATAGGACTTTCATTTTATATCTCAATCGTGTATAATTGTATTATGCACCCTTGCTTAGACTTGCTTTATATTTACCAAGATTTGGAAAAAAAATTAGGACCATTTATAGTTTTACATGTGTGTGAACCTCTGGGAATTTCTGGAAAATTCTAGTTCTGTTACCGCAACTTTATATATATATATGTAGTTTTATGGTATGCTATATTTATGGGTTAAATTATTAAATATCAGGAATAGAGCGTATGTAAATATAATTATAAAAGTTGACATTGAGGTCAATACCCAGCGGCGACAGTCTGTTTCAATCTTCAAACACATGGCCTGAAGATATCAAACTAACAGAAAATAAAAAATAAAAATAGAACAGTTTATAAAACGCATATGACAACGACAATGGTGAAAACCAAAACAACACCGATAAAACCAATAATATTAGCAAATTTGGATTTACATCAATGAAATGTCCACCACACAAAACGACCTCATTGCTTTTGAAAATGATTTAACAAACATAATCAATAATCTGGAAATAAGAAAATTCAACAATAATTTTCAAAAGGACTTGAAAATGATAAACTACTCAAAAAAAAATATTTATAAAAGCAGATAAATCCAGGATAATTTATAAAATGGAAACTAACAATTACAATTAACTAGACGACAAATAAGTCTCTAAATTTTACAAAACCACTAATAACGAAACAGAAAGTGATATAAACGAAGAAGCTAAAAACAAAGCCACTAAACTAAAATTAGACAATAGAATAAAACAATTAGCAAAAGTAGAACCATTTATTAAATTAAAAGACCATGAGGACAACTTCAAGACCAAGCCAAAATGAAGATTACTAAACCCCACAAAAAGCAATATTAGGAGCATAAGCAAACAGATATTAGAAAAAAATATGCTCAAAAGTAAGAAGAATACTAAACATAAATCAATGGAAAAATACCAAAGCAACAATCAATTGGACCAATAACAAAATCATTGGACCAATGAAGAAAACATTTTCCTTTATACAATTAGACATAAAAGAATTTTTACCCATTTATTAAGGATCGTATCCTAAACAATGTATTAATCTTAGCAAAATAATACATGAATATCCCCAATGAGGACATAAATATAATTAAGCCCTACCAAAAGTCAGTATTATACCACAATACTCGTAGACATAGACATAATCAAAACATTAACAAATATCATTAATAAAAAAGAATTAGGTCTATATAAGGAACGACGGTCTATTAATTGAATTAAATGAAATCGCAACAGCAAAAGTACAGAAAAATAAAAGAAGAAATAATAGAAACCTTCAAAACACTAGGACTTACAATAGATATAAAATTAAATCAAAAAATAATAAATTTCCGAGATGTAACATTCAAACTAAACAACGGAACCTACAAAACATAAAGAAAACCAAATAACAATCCAATATACATTAGCAAAAATTCTAACCACCCCCTAACGTATTTAACAAAATACTCATATCTATAAATAAATGAATTTCAACAAATTCTAGTAGCCTAAAAATATTCAATGAAAATAAAATAAAAACATATAAGAAAAAGCGGATATTCAAACAAACTAGAATACAAAAACGAAAACAATTCAAACACAACAGAAAAAAGAATTTGCCCCCCAGCAATACAATGAAGACAAAAATAGACAGTTAATATTTACAAACCCTCCTTCCTTATTATGTGTTCTAGGAATTTCTGCTGTCTCTTTCTGCTTCTTTTTGTTAAGATTTCCTTCAAGACTTCTTCGTTACTTTATCACTCCGTCCATGGAATTCTCTGTAACCATATTTCTGTTGTCTCTAGCGTTCTCTTCATCCGTGAAGAGGTTTCCAGGCCTCTATACTAAATAAGACAATGGATATCACATAGCAATCTAGCACTCTTTTCTTTATTTCTAACGATTTTGTCTGTTTCTCTACGTTAAGTGATTAAAAATGAAAATAATTACAATTAACCCCTATCTAGACTGTCATTTACTTGTGAATATCTATGCTGATAATACAACGGTATATAGGTGCAAAACTGCAGATGATCAGAGTCTGTCAGATGATCTCTCATCTTACTTAGCTCTAACAGGTCAGTGGGAGATGCATTAGCTGGTCACTTTCAATTCCTCGAAAGCCAAACTAATGACGTTCCATTATCATCGAGGATGTTCGGCTATAGCGAGGAACCTATGTTCTCAAGGAGGCTCCGTTCCTTGAGCATATATTGGAACTTTAATTAAACCCAGACCTCGTGAAACTCGTACACGATCCATCACTAAAGATGATGGGAAATTGCCTGTTCCCTGTACTGCTCCAATAAGTACTTGACTCCTGCTATAACCTACCTTAACAAAAGCCAGATCGGGCCGAAAATGTAATACCGTTGCCATATACAGGTAAGAGCTGTCCAATCTTCAATTTTCAGTCTCGATAGAGTCCAAAAGTGTTTCCGCATCCTTATTGGTGATATATTATTTTCCCCCTACAACTCCTTTCCCACAGATGAAACCATGTAAGCCTGTTGCGACTCAATGGCTATTTCCATGGAAAGTGTTCAGATGAATTATATTTTTTTGTTCCACCAGTTCTAGCCTTCACGACATGCCATGCCCCGTACATTGTAGCGAACCGCCATCGTTCCATTCGTATTCCATTAGTGAGATGTAAGTTCCACCCGATCAGCTCCTTCCCACAAACTACTGCTTTGTGAAACCAACTCCCAAGAGGATACATCCCCGATCACTACAATCTTAATCTGTTCAATTCTCAGATTAACCGGTATCTTCCCCCATATCCCCATAAACTGTGCCCTTGAGACTTGTACAGGGTGAATATTATTGTAAAAAAATCTCATGTGGACATCTGATCTGTCGAACTATCAGCAAAATACTAGAGGCTTCAATCAACTCTGAATTGTTTTCGCATTTTACCTCTCAGAGTGTTCTTTCAGCCAAACAATATGGCGTTTGCTTCTCTAGATCAACAGCCAATGTGTTAACGGTTATCCCTGAAAGAGTCGGTCAAGCTTAGACAAGAATGGTGAAACTCAATCTGTTGCTTTAGACATCTCGAAATCATTTAACAGGTTTTGCCATGCTGGTCTTCACAAGTTGAAGGATTATGGCGTTTCTAGATGAATTTTTTATTTGGTTCAATCTGAGTGCAAATCGTGAAATGAAAAATTGTACTGAATAGATATTGTTTGAAATATTTTTATATTAATGCAGTTGTCTCTCATGGGATATCTCTGCGCGTACTTTATTCCTATTTTTCATCAACGACCTTTCCAATGTCATCAGTTCTCGACTAATTATCTATGCTGATGGCACAACTATTTACTCCTGTCTAACTAGTAAGTCTGTTAGGTTCGATAGGGTTAGATTGGCAACTGATCTTAAAAATGTTCATCAATCTGTTGTTAACTGAGGCAAGAAATAATTTGTTAATTTTAACTCCTCCAAAACAAAGCTGATGCTCTTTTCATCGTTTTCGAGAACTTTTTTTCTTCCATCTGCATGGTTGATGGTAATCCGCAGCAGAGTAACTCATTGCGCCTCTTCGCCCTAAGATTTTCAACTGCCATGAAGTGGAAAATTTCCGATCATGCCGTAGTATCTGTTAACATTTCCTTTAAATCCACCCCCGCAAAGAACCTCCTATCACTAGAACCGCGTTCTACTATCAACGAGCGGATTGGGACTCGTTCTGTGACTTCCTCCGCGATGTCCCCTGGGATGTTGTTTTACACTCCCTGTCCAAGAATGTGCTTCTGAGGTCTCATCCTGGGTTAAAGCTGGAATCGACGCTTTCATCCCCTCAAGGAAATTTAAGGTCAAGTCGCACTCCCCCCACTTGGTTCTCCGATGCTTGCTCAGCCACCATTGCCCATAGGAACCACTTCTTTCACCTATTTCGTAGCGACATGTCTCTTTTAGACGTCTCTTTGCCTCCGCCCGTAACGAGTGTAAGCGTGTCCTCAACGAAGCTATGTCAATATTTCCTGCTCGGATGAAGGAGCGTGTTGCATCTCGCAAATTTGGCTCCAAAGATTATTGGCGGCTTTGCAATAGCGTCCTGAACAATAGAAAACCCTCCATACCTCCTTTGTTCAACCAGTTCGAGGTTCTGACCTCCTCTACCGACAAGGCTGAATGCTTTACTCGGAAATTCTCATTTAATTCAACGCCTGACTCTTCCGGTGTACCCATAACAGACTAAGAACTGAGGCCCTATTGAGCGGGTTACACATAACCCCCGTCATTGGTATTGGGTATTATCTCCAATTTAGACCCCCACAAAGCTAGTGGTGGAGATGGCATTCCAGCCATTGTCTTGAAGAAATGCGCGCCTGAGCTAGCGCCCGCCCTCTCTAAACTATATAACTACTCCCTCAAGGAGTCCTCATCAATTGTTCCTGTCTTTAAGAACTCTGGAGACCCCTCTAATTACCGTCCTATTAGCCTCCTACCCCTCTTCGGCAAAATCATCGAAGCCCTAATCAACGTCGAAGTGGTTAACCACATTACCTCACACGACCTGCTCTAAGATAAGCAATATGGTTTCCGCTACGACCGATCTACAGCTGATGTGCTTACGGCCATCACTGAAACCGTCTACCAAGCCCTTCAAAATAACGGTGAGGCTCGTGCCGTGGCCCTAGACATCTCCAAAGCGTTTGATAGGGTTTGGCATGCCGGCCTTCTTCGCAAGCTCCAGGGTTATTACAGGTCAATTGTTTGACCTAATACAATCATTCCTGTCAAACCGTGAATTGAAGGTCGTTCTCAACGGATTCTCCTCCAGTTCCTATCCCACGAACGCAGGTGTTCCCCAAGGCTCCATCCTTGGCCCCACTCTATTCCTTATTTTCATCAACGACCTTCCTGACGCCATAGATTCCCAAGTTGGCATCTACGCGGACGACACTACAATTTACTCCTGTCTCAAAAACAAATCTAGCGTCGCTGATAAAACTAACCTGGCCGCTCGTCTTGAAATGGACCTCCAATCGGTTGTTAATTGGGCAAGAATTGGCTGGTCAACTTTAACGCCTCAAAAACTAAACTACTCTCTATTAATCACCATAGAGAGCCTTCCCTGCCTCCCCCCATTAGAATGTCTGATAGTCAACTTCTTGAGAGCAACTCTCTGCGTCTGCTCGGTCTCACGTTGACTGCTGACTTGAGATGGAACAAATACATTGAGTCAATTGCTCCGTCCACCGCGAGGAAAGTTGGCTCTCTGTGCCGCGCCAGGAAATTTTTCTCTCCAGAATCGATACTTCAAATATACAAATCAACCATTCGCCCTTGCATAGAGTATTGCTGCCATATATGGTCTGGTGCACCTTTTGTTTACCTCGGAGTTCTTGACAAGATCCAGAGGCGGATATGTAATATAATTGGCCCTGATCTGGCATCTCGTCTACAGTTGCTCTCTCACAGACACGCCGTCGCCTCTCTCTGTCTTTTTTTACAAATACTTTCATGGTAATTGCTCCGATGAGCTTCTTTCACTGGTTCCCAGACTTCATGAATTCAAGCGCTCTACGAGGCTGGCATCCCGTTCTCACCCTTTCACTGTAGAAACTTTTAAATGTAGCCGTCTCTTCTACTCCAATAGCTTTATACCTCGCACCTCTCGCCTGTGGAACACCCTTCCCTATTACTGTTTTCCTGAGAGCTATAATCTCCAACTATTCAAATGTAATGTCAATCGACATCTCCAGTTACCTTGATCTATCAACTATCCCTCTCCTCTTTCTTCTATCACTCCTATCTGCTCTCGCTCCAAATCTTCTGCAACACCCTGCATCCTAGTGGCTTCACGCCTTGCACGGGGCGTAATGCTTAAAAAAAAAAAAAAAAAAAAAAAAAAATTGAAGTGCTGCAAGTGAAGTTAATTCACTGTATCGTTTTACACAGATCTTCATCACCAGAATCTGTCCTACACTTTTTAAGTCAAGTATTCTTCGTGCATTGAATATTGCTGGCACATCTGGTCTGGCGCTTCTTTTTTTACTTGATAAAATTAAAGAAAAATCTGTATTTTTATCCATCCTGACCTGTCATTTCGGCTTCAGTCATTTTCTCACCGCCGTAACGTAGCTTCCCTGTGGCTTTTCCTATAAATATTTTCATGGTAACTGTTCTGATGAGTTTTGATTTTTGGCACATCGAGTTTACGAATTTAAGTGCAGTACTAGATTTGTAGCTAGGTCTTATCACTTTACGGCTGAAATTGCTAAATGTAACCATAATTTATATGCTAACAGTTTTTTCTCTCACACTTCTTGCTTGTGGAACTTTCTTCCGGTTTCTTGATTTTCTGTCAATTATGATCTTCAAAAATTTAAAGGCAACGTCACTCATCTTCTGTCTCTTTGAATCATTTTTTTTATTGTCCTCTGTTGTCAATATTTTTTCTCGGTTTCTTTCACTCTCAATAACCACTTATTACGATTAGCTTATCGCCTTTCTTGGAGTGGAATGATAAAAAAAGAATTTGAATTGAAATCATAAGCTGCTGTTTATCCCTGTGGGATTTCTTTTCAACAGAAACGTTTAAGTAAAGCATCCAAAAATCTCTACAGCGTAATGTTTGTCTCACATTCACAAAATGTAATTTCAAAGCGGTATTACTCAGAAGATGCCAATTAATATTTATTTTGTATTGCAAAGTTTAAAAAAATAAAAGTAATTCGAAAAGATTGATCAATTTTCATTTGTCAAGCTAACTTGCGTTTCCGCTTTTCCGTTGGACACATCACACATCTCTCGAAATTGCTCCACCAGGATATAAAGGATCTCATTTCATATCAATGTTTTCTTTTAGAAAGCAATTTCTTACTTTAATTTTCCTGAACATTTCTCAACTCTTAGTATATCTATTCCTATTGCCACTATTAATCAACTTTATATGAGTTTTAAAAATCATGCCTTTTAAAAAACCATTTAGCTAAAATCACTCTAGCAGTTCACTTTAATATTTAAATAAATCAGCTTGCCATTTATTGAATGGGTGAACATTTTTCTTCTTCAGGGTCAGGATTTCAACTACAATTATTTTGATCTAATATTCATTCCTCCACAAGCGAGGAGAAATTATGGAAGCTCATTGACACCAGTATTACATGTTACTGTTATTTGTTATACGACACATGAATTATTTAAAAAAAACGAACTATACAGTATTTTCCTTTGGGCCATCATTTATTGTCTTCATAATATAACAAAAGGCCAACCGGAGAATGTCTATGTCATTCTAGGAAGAGCTACCGATTGTAATTACAAAAAAAGAATTGAGTATACCGAACTGATAGAAAAATATAAGAAATTTAATTGTAGACATGAATTAAGATTGACGCCAAATAAACGAGACTCCGAGGGTAGACTATCTTTTTTTTTTCCTCTCTTTCTTCTTCTATCTATACCCCTCTTATCTCTCTCTTTATATATATATATATATATATATATATATATATATATATATATATATATATATATATATATATATATGTATAGAATGGTTCTCTACAGTTACCTGTTTTTGTTGCTCTCAGTAAAGATCAGGCAATATGGAATAGAAAAAAATAAAGGAAACTGTAATACAACACTCTAAAAGTAGGATGTAAATTGTAGTGATTAAAGGTTGTAACAATAATGATAGCACGATTAAATTGTCACGTGTTATTAAGTAACAGAATGAAATAGAACATTTAACAGAAAATAATAAAGTAAGAAATGATAAGTAGCAGCAAAGATTCAAAATATTGATGACAATGTCTGACTGGAGAACAAATACAAAATGCGAAGTACAAATTAATAAACAACCAGTAAGGATGTCCGGTGCTGTCTGCAATTATAAAAACCGAGGGGAAAATATGTTATTTAACATTTCTTCTAATAGTCATAACAGATGGAAAAAGTTTATCTACAATATTTACAAATCTACAAAAAATATTCTGATACTCTCTATCCTCCTAAAAAACAAAAACATATACTGTAGCCTTTTAATTTGACATTGCTTCTGAGTACACAACGTCATTGAAAAGGTTGTTTGAAAATCAACCCAACATAAAGATAGTCATAGTAAAATCATGTCGAAATCATGTTGAGGCCATCTTGCGAGTTTGTCCTTGTGTCTTGTTGATGCCCATGATTACAGTGAGAATTACATGTGCTTAAATTCAAATGGAAAGTCTATTGAATTCTTGGAAATTGACAAACTCATTTTTACATAACCCAGCACGAATAATTGCCTCGAATATATGTTTGAGAAGCTGCTTGATAAATAAATATATGATAAATATATCAATAACATTACACGACTTCGAGGGTGGACAAGATTTCTGAGTAGCATAATAGGCGTTTCAGTCGAAATCAGGAGTTTGGGCAAAGCATGTAGCTCAAGAGGGTTAAGAAACTCACTTATGCTTCCGAAGTACCCGGAACTGCGTCAATTGACTTGTATAAATGAAGTTCTTTTGGAAATTGCTGCAATAGTGATTATTGCGTCATTCTTTGGAGCAAATATTCCTTGACCTCAAAGTCACTGGAGTCGGTTTTCAGATTTAAAACGATTAAAAAATCAAGTTTAATATTGAAGATTTGGAAGAGTTTTATCTTCGGACCTGCAAAAACAACAGGAAAATGGTGTGTCTAAATGACAGATTTATCTTGCCATCGCTATTACTGTATACTCCCTCGACTCACTCAGCATTGTATATTATTAAAAAACAAAAACGTTGTGTCAAAAGGGCGTTTTTTCTCATAACACGGCTATTACTTTATATTGTGAATTTTAATAACTGTAAAAATGTCACACACTATTTAGTTGTTAGATTATTTACAAAATTAAGTTTATAGTTACAAGACTATAAACATATGTGAACCAACTACAATGCAATTTTATAAAAACATAAACCTGAAATAAATATGATGAACTTTTATGAATACGAACTTTTTATTCATAAATTTATAAAACTTATAAAAATATGTGAACCAAATTAAATGAAATATTTTCTATTTACCATTTTACAATGATTTATAATTTCTCATTCGTGGTGAAATAAATATAAAAAGAGATTTTTTATTAATAAATTTATGAAAATGTTTGTGAACAAGAAAATTTAAATAAATGCACAACGACGATTAACTAATTATACATTTTGAAAAGAAAATTAGGCATTTCTTTTATTTGCATCTGCCGCATACATTCACTAAAATAGGGCATATCTCATTATATCTTCCTTATATCTTCCTCTCGACCAAACATCCATTTAATTTTAAATTTCAGGTAACACCACAAACATTCAATATTTTGAGAATGTATTTTCTTATTCATTGGATGGATAAGATTTTCCTTTTCTATTATTACAGAATGTCTAATTTTTATCGGGTGTTTCAACTGATTGACCATACTTGATCCTAGATTACAATTGCATTGCATTGTAGTTGGTTCACATATTTTTATAATTTTGTAAATATAAAATTAATCTTAAAAATTATCTAACAACTAAATAGTGTGTAATATTTTTGTTAAAGTAATAGCGAGTTAAGAAAAATACCGTACTTTTATAACACACCTTTTTGTTAGTCTGAAGTTTAAGCTTAGCCGAACATATAAATTATATCTGAAGATATTTCTCTGGGCTGCACAATGTTTTATAAACAAAACAGGAAAAATTAACCTCTGGTGAACTCCAATGATTCAGTATCTGAGACTGTTTCGCTAATAATTGCTTAATTTGAATAGAAATGTCATTCTGTACTCTTTGGTGATCTCGAATGACATGCATCTCAAAGCTTATGCTATTACTTGATGTTTCCATGCAAAGAAAATGCGTCTTAGCGACTTTCCGTTTGGCCTTAACCTCCAAACTTTCTCACACTCAGAAACACACGAACAATTCGGCATAAATTTGGTATATTAAGTCTTTGTTCCAGAAACGTCTTGAAGGAACCCAAATGACGTCTTAACGATCAACCACCCAACAAAATAATGGAATGTCTCATTAAAAAAATATTTCAGTCTCCTTCAGTTGTCATAGCTGACAATAAATATAACCAGGTAAATAATGTAGTTGATTACCGATTTAGTAAGTCACCTTGGGTTCTTTCTTCCATCACAAAAATATAATTTCGGCATAACTGGAGTTGGAATCTAACGCAAGAAATGATGGAATCCATATATTTCTTACAAGCTTTAAAAATAGCATCAGCAGCTGCAAAACCATTTGAAATCCGTTCACCAATTTTCTGAGTTCCTCTCAACGGACTGATATTGTTTCCTGCACTGACTCAAACACTTTTTGGAAAATTGGTATCACGTCCGCTTTTAATGCACTATTTTAAAAATGTACACTTTGCAATTATGTTTTGACTTGACTGTCGTCATTTGTCTCAAATTCAACTAATTATGAATTTCTTTCTTTAGTATTCAGTATATTAATACTCTTCCTTGAAATTGCCAAAGAAATGAGTATTTATTAAACTTAGATTAGTTCAATATTAAACCGAATCATGTGGGGCACCCAGAGCGGATTGATTATGATTTCACTGGCTTGCAAGAATGACGAGTTAAAACTGTTTTAACACGTAAAAGTCTATAAAAAAATTATTAAATACAATTATGTGGACCCTAGCACCAAAAAAGGGTTCCCTTCTCATGGCATAAGGTCCAAGAAATCAGAATGAATCACTAAATAAACGAGTAACTAACTCTTTTAATTTTTCTTTTCAAAATGAAGTGGTTGAACTTTTACAAATGTGGATTGGCGAAGTAATGTGTCGGGGTCGGGACAGGACCATGCGTGGAATGCTGAAAACAATACTGTAAGATCCAGGATTTCAGGTTCGAGAGAAAAATCATCAAATGAATGACGTCAATAGATTTTTGCTGAGTCAACGCCGGATGTACTTTGACATTTCGAACAGAAAGTCAATGCAATTCTTTCTGTAGGTAAAATTACATAACAATTATGCATGAACGCCCAGAAGGAAGTGCTCGTGTATATTCATACGCGCTCACACACAGAAAAACGCAAGAAAAACAATACGAAAAGCGGTTTGCTGAGAAAAGTGCACGCTTTTGGAGATTTTTCATCATTTGCCCACATATGGAAACATATAGATATACAATTACATGCAAATATACAGGCATACAATGGTAAGCATTGGGTGGAGTGTTGGTAGTAAACAAAAATGTTACCTGAATGTTTGTACAATATGAATTGGTACAATATATTATTAAAATCTCGTTGAAAAAGCAGCGTAAGCGTGAGTCCTTCCTATGTAAAATTGTATAATTAGGGAACCGATGAAGGAACTCTCACTTTCTGACTGTTCAAGTGCCTGTCTCCTTGTCGACCAATGAGTGAGCCAGTATGGGCGCTCACGCGGGTGGAGACAGTAAACAAATATCTATCAGTGTGTGAATTAGTAATGGTGAGGTGGGGATGATATTTTGGTTTGTATTCTGTTTTTATTGCTGATTCACGCTCAGCTCTTTCCTATATCACCATCGTTTCAAAATAACGTTCTAAATATTTTCTGATCGAATGTCTTGACATAAAAGCAATTCGTTCTCAGCTATCAACAAGAACTTTCCACTCTCCTACCATCATTTCTTTCATGAGTCTTGTTCGCATTATTTCAATGCATTCTCTATAGAGCACAACTTAGTTTTTCTTTTCGAATGTCCTGTTTTCTTTATGATATCAATTATAAAAATGTGTATCTTCATAATCTTTGTTTGAAACTTAATTTTGCAACTCTTACATAAATAATCTGAATATTAATATATACATTCAGCTGAATTTCGGGTGGAAGTGTTTATTCGTATTTGTAATTAAAATATAAATACTGACTTTATATTAACTTTTCACAAAAAATATTATAGCTGTTTTTAAAAAGAATAAAATTGTCACCAAAAATACAGGTTTTATTCATAAAAACAATAAAAAAAAAACAATTTTAAACACATTGTTTGCCAACCTTCAGTTCTTTTCCCACAGACAAAACATTGCTAGTCTTTCTCTACCCTATTACTATTTTCATGACATATTTGGGTGAAATACATTCCTTAACTTCTCCAGTTCAGACCTTCATAACCAGGATCCGCTATGCCACGTACACTGAGTCGACCCATCTTCATTCCCCTCATATTCCATTGGTAAGAAGTAAGTTCCACGCCGACAGTTTCTTCTCCAGAACTTTTGCATTGTGGGACGTATTTCCGAGGGGATGCTTTCCTATTAACTACAAACTTAAAGACTTCAAGTCGTGGGTCAATTGTTAACTATTCTACATCCTATATATCCTTATACTAAACAAACCTTACTCCCTCTCTAAACGACTTTACAACATCCACATTCAGTAACCCTTTACCTTGAGTAGCACCTAAGCCTTGGATGAGCAATAGTAAAATTCAGAAAGGCAAGAGAATAGACCAGTTGAAGCGATGAAGATATTAATTAGCATATTCCATGGGCCCGTAATAAGAATTAGTCTTAGAGCTTTAGGCAACAGTTGTCATATTCTATCTCTTACTCACTCACACGCACACACTCACAGACACACACGCGCACACATATTCTTACTTTCTACACTTTCCAATCTGCCGATATTTTTTCTGTCCTACTTGAACAAAAACAGAAGCTGACGGTGACATCAACGAACCAAAATTATCTTTTTACCTGGGCTCGAAATCTTTCCCTGGCAAAATCTCAATGACGAAGCAAATATTCTTATGTTTAATTTTGAATTTCCCGACTCGAAAAACATGTTCTCATTTTCCTCATTTCTATGAATTAAAAAACGAAAACTTACGTAAAAAAAAAAAAAAAAAATTAAGTATAAGCATCGACAAACGTTGCGTTTTTTATTTTATTAGATGTAACGGCATTTTGTGAGCTCAAGTCTCATCGTGCACCGATAAAATCTATAATATTTTGTTCACGTACTGCACATAAATGTCCTGAAATGAAAATAATGTATGATAAAAAATCTTTTTTGGAAATAAATCAATTTTATTCTCTCTTCTTCAATGAGACATAAAACTGAGTAAAATATGGTCAAAGGCGATCAATTCAAATGTCAAGACCTAATGATTTAGCGTAATTTTAGACGAGGCTCGTTTTGCCCGCATATCTTCTGTATCAATTCCCGATTACTCTTTACACTGGGTATTTTCTATTTAGTTATTTTCTCTGTTTCTACCTTTTGTATTATTTACCTTTTACTTTGTCTTAAAATATTGTTCTCCCATCTAACTTACAGGTCACATTCTTATTCATTTCCTTTCTCCTTTTTTCGTTCTCATGCAACCTACTTCTCTTTTTCTTTAGCTCATTCCTCTACATGATTCAGCTCTACAGTTGCAGTTAAACTAAAATGTAGGCAAATAATACTTTTCTATATTCGTCTCTGTTCTACCTTAGTTAAAAATCAAATGAATTCTAAAACTTTTGGCGTTTAAGTGACTCAAACAAAACAATTTTTTTAAGAATTGCTATGTTACATCAGAAGGATTCATATTTTAGTACATATAAAACTGTATATATAAGTTTTGAATAGAAACGGATGTTGACTCAGACTAAAACATAGGCGCCCGGACACTAGGAATTGAGTTTTCATTGGATGGGACACTGCAATAAATTTTCGAATAAAATTTATATTTATTTCTGTTAACATTTCAACTATGACTGCCAATATAACTCTCTCTATCCCTCTCACTTTCTCTGAAAAGACCATGAAAGGTGTCAGCTGTATGCCTTTTTTACAAAAATGCAGATGAGCGCCAGTCTCCTTCACAGTATCGCACCATCAGCGTCCTTGGTGTCATCCGCAAACTTCATTAGGTTACCATAAAAAAGAATGCTGTTGGTCACCTCATTAGAAACAACCTATGGAGCAATAAACAGTACAGATTTTACCCCTCTGGATTCTTAATCATCATTACGCAGTGAATCAGTGAAGTACTTGCTGATAAACACAAGAGGGCGACTAATATCTCGAAAGCCTTTATCAATTCCTACCTCTCAGGCATGTCGTCGTTAATGGCCAATCCTCTGAAACACATGAGAGCAATGCCGGCATACCTCAAGAGTCTTTTCTCAGCTATACCTTCTTACTGTTTAGTATTAACGATTTCCCTAAAACATGCTCAGATCATTAGTAAATATATAAGCAAACGATAGCACGGTTTATAGGTCCACCTACAAGAATCTATATATCCAGGGCCTGACAGCTGATCTCTCCGCTGTATCATTCAATACATCGAAAAGAAAACTAGTAACCTCAAAAAGAAAGCTAGTAACCCTAACCCTAAATTTACTCCTATCTTAATGGGTGATCATACTCTCAAAGTGTCTCCTTCTCTGGAACGTCTATTGGGACTCAAGCACACTTGAAACCTCAAATGTAACTCGTATATTCATACCATCGCTAAAGTTGTTGGAAAAATGGTCCGCCCCCAAAAGTATCTGATTCATTCTGCTATACTTTATATAGAGCCAGTTGAGCAAAAATGGAGTATTGCTGCCATATCTAGTCTGGAACTACCCAATCTTCACTTTTCAGTTTTTATACAGTTTATAACTGTTTATGTAGCCTTGTGGTGTGAATTATTTTCTATCCCACAAATCCTTTTCTCCACAGACAATACACTGCTAGCTCTCACTACTCTATCGCTATTTCCATGACAGGTGTTTAGACGCGCTAATACTTTAGTTCCCCCAAATTCAGACCTTCACAGTTAGGACCAACCATGCCACGTACACAGGGGCGATTCATCCGCATTCCCTTCGTATTCCATTAGTAGGCTGGGTGTTTCACTTAGCGTCTTCCCTAGAACTGTTGCTTTTATGGAACAGACTGAATCCCGTCACACTTCCATGTCTTTCGGGCAGAAAGTCTCGTTCGAAGGTGAAAGAGACCACATGTTGAAGTTGGTTGTATGGTGCGGTTTCTGTTAGAGTTCGCAAGAACCGCAAGTGAAACTGGAAGCTTCCTTGACAGGATTTATAAACAAACAGATCTTCTTTCTGAACCATTTGCACCCATTTATACATGCCGTGTTTCCCGATAATGATTGTTTGTTCTAACAAGGTAACCCAACCCTACACCTATCGTGCTCCGGTGATACAAAACTGATTCCGGTATTCCTCTGGCCTCTGCACTTGCTAATATTTAATGCACATTGAATAAGAATGTACACGTTACAGACTTTAATAAATTCCCTGCAGTCACATTCAGCAAACACAACATAGTTATAAACAGCATTGAAACATATCTGCAGATATATACTCACGTAACGTCTTCAGTAACTCGTAGATCCCATGCCACGTTATTCGGCGAAGTGAGGAGCTATGCATTATAAGGCAGCTGGGACTAATTTTAGGGCAATTTATTATATGTAAATTATAGTTATACCAGGGTAGAGGATGCCTCGCCTTGGAGTCATGTTTAATCTACTAATCTTTCAGAATTCCCACTGTAGTGAAATCGATCGTCATTAGGTATCATTGGGATCACATTCAGATAAGATTTAAGCTGATTTTGCAAACCTCCCTTCATGAATTTTACACTATAGAATCTTCCAGTAAAAACCAATACAAATTGATTTTGTACGTCATTGAAAGGAAGTATCGAGATAATTTAAGGAATGAAAAACCTGCACTTCTCTGCTCGATTCTAACTCTGTTTTTGACGTGCTACATCGAATTGTTAACTTCGCGTCTTCTGCGTTTTCACTTAATGACAGGATAAAAAGTTTTCGTTTTAACAGAATCATTCATAGATTCATGAATAGTAAGGTAATATTATGACTTAAATTACTAATGAGTGAATTATAATTTATAATATATATAATTATAATTTATAATATATCTAAAATATCTAAAATATATCTTTATTTTAACGTAGCTCGGTGAAATCAAGCTATCCTATTGCATTAAAACATAGATTATGCCGGAATGCCTTCGCAATAAAAAAGGCATGTATGCAAAGAACATAAATCCTATTATGGAATAAAGGTCACGTGAATGATCACTTCTTCATCAGAAGCTAACCCGATTGGCTACATTTTTATCCACTTACGCAACCAGTCAGTCTTACTGGCCCATAAATGCAATGATTTATCTACGAAATGCACTGAACCGTGACTACAATGGTTGTAGATAATACGACCTGACACAGACATTGTTGTTACTCAGATTCATTTCTATTATAGACGTATATATAAAAAGACTTGTTCAGTGACCCACTTTGGCATCTTATTGACATTGGTGCTTATCCAAATAAGACATAATTTCAGTTATTATATAAATATATCTGCAAAAAGACAATATGAATAAAGACAAAAGTAAATACTTTACCAATGATTTCCGTCCTCTGATGAACTTTATGAAGGCAAATATAAGTGTTTTATTTTGCAACATGTATTTATAAACAGAAATAAAGACATTGATCTCAACATTTTTAAATTTAAGAACTCAAAATTTTTTAAAGGCTAACTCAAAGTAAAAGTATGGAGTAATACCAAATAAACGAAAGTCTGTAAATGTTGTTTATAAAATGTAAAATAGCGTTCCTATTATCTTTATTCACACACACACACACACGCGTGAGCGCGTGCATATGTGTGTGTGCGTGTGTATGTGTGTATGTGTTTATGTGTGTGTGTATAAAAGACAAAAATATACTTTTCAGGTATGTTATATTTATGGGTTAAAGTGCTCAATATCAGGAATAGAATGTATGTAAATATAAAAGTGGACATTGAGTTCGGCATCCAGCCTGTTTCATGCTTAAATGCAATCTTCATGCCTGAACATCATGGCCATCATCAGGAGAAAAAAAAAATTCTTCTTGTTGGTAGCAGTGAACTATAGAAATTAATATCTTGATGTAGAAAATGAACTTTTGTCTGTAGTTTTCATTTGTTTTTTTTTTATATTTTTAACAGGAATTTTAATAAAGATAAAAGCAGAATGGATTCATGCTGCTCTGAATTCCCTTGACCATTTTGACAGTTTTATTGGTTCCTGGATAGGGGATGTGTCTCTGTTAAGTGTGTGTGTGTGTGTATTATTTGGTACTTAGGGAGTGAGTGAGTATGATGTGTGTAAGCCGAAGCGTGTATATTACTATGGGTGTGTATTATCATTTGGCTCATTAGGGAGTGAGTAAGTATGATGTGTGTAAGTATGTATATTCGTGTGGGTGTGTGTATAAATGTGACGCCTCAACACCTCCGTAAGCAAGTCTGTCTTGTGTGGGTAAGAAATGTGGGTACGTCCTGATTTGTGGGGTTATATATTAATACTATCTATATTGCTAAGCCCGTTTGGATCGTGCGTTTTTAAACGTTGTATCCACTTATTTTCATGGAACTCTAAAATCTTTCTAATGTTATCTGCTCTGAACCTTTCTATTCTCTCAATTATAGTGAATTTGGCATGAGTTTTAACATCGTGTTTTTCTAAGCGGAAATGTTCTACAGGTAATAATATTTCATGGGGAGTCGACTCAATTCGATTGCGATAATTATTAATTCTGTAGTGAAAAGCCCATTCAGATTTTCTTACATATTGTTTCTGGTATAGTGCGCATTCTAGGAGGTAAATTATGTTATGACTTCTACAGTTAGAGTCGTGGTAGATTTTGAAAGTAGATTTAGTGATTGAGCTAGTAAATGAATTCGTGTGTCTAATGTGGTTACAGCATAAGCTCATTTGTTGTTACATGGTTGGGAAAATCATGCTGTTTTTGTTGTTGGTTTATTGCGGATTACCTTGTACCCTGAAATGTGTTTACTACCTATAATTTCTTTTAGGTTCTTAGGTCTACAATATGCTAGAAGGCCGGGTTCTTCAAACATTTTTAGGTCTGGTTTGAGACGTAGTATTTCCCAGTAACTTTTGATTATTTGGGATAATGGAAGAAGAGTGAGATTGAATGTCATTACTAGAGGGATGCGGCTGGGTTTATTTTTAATCTTGTACATTAGGGTGTCTTCTCTAGGTGTGGAAATTGCTTTATTTATTTGTTCCCTGATTAGGTGTTGTTTATAGCCACGTGTTGAGAATTGATGCTCCAGATTTTGAATGTGGTTTATTTGTTGGAACACATCCTTCTGAGTTTAAGTGCTTGTGAATAGGGAAGGTTCTTTTTGAGGTGTTTAGGGTGGGAAGACTTAAAGTGTAGATAGTTGTGGCTGTCGGTGATTTTAGTGTGTAGTGTCGTTTGTAGTTTCCTATTTTTCATCTATGTAAATGCGGGTGTCTAAAAATGCTACCGATCTTGTGGATTTTTCATAGTCAAACTTAATTGAGTCGTGCACTGTGTTTAGGGTCATGAGAAATTGGATAAGCTTGTGCGTCACTGCCTGTGTATTCAAAGATTATATCATCGATATATCTTGTATAGAATACGCAGTCGCTACTGATGAGAGGATAGATATGGGTCTCCTCAAATTTTCCCATGAATATTGTAGCATATGATGGAGCTGCAATGGTGCCCACTACTTGCTGGTAGTGTGCTCCATTGAAGTTGAAAGTATTCAATGTAAGAATATGCTCCATGAGCTTTATGATAACTTCTGTCGGGGGGGGGGTCTTGTTTTCTTCTTTTAGTAAGTGCTTCCTGATAGGCGGTTAGCCCTTCGATGTGTTTAATGTTTGAATAGAGTGATCTTACGTCCATAATCACTAGAATAGCATTCTCTGGCACTGTTTGTATGTGATTAATTTTATTTAGTAGATCTGTTGTGCCTCTAATGTAGGATTTTACTTCCTTAGCTAGGGGTTGTATGTAATGGTCTACGTATTTGGAAATTTTGGTCGTGTGGCAGTTGAATGATGAAATGACCGGCCTTCTTGGGTTGTTGCTTTTGTATATTTTAGGAAGGAGATAGAAGTGAGCAGGTGTGATGTTTGTGTGTGTAAGTGTTGTGCATGTTTCCTTGTCGATTAGACTGTTGCGAAGCATTATGTTTAGTGAGCTAGTTAATTCTTTTTGCTATTCGGGAAGAGGATTTGTAGGTAAGCTTTTATAGGTTTCTTTATCGGCTAGCTGATTTTTGGCCTTTTTAATGTAGTCTTTGATTCCCCAGATCTATCTATCTATCTATCTATCTATCTATCTATCTATCTATCTATCTATCTATCTATCTATCTCTCTCTCTCTCTCTCTATATATATATATATATATATATATATATATATATATCAGATACAGGCTTTTTTTTCGTTCTCTGTACATTTTCTTTATTAATTTTCTCGTGTGCGCAGGTTGATATATAAAATAAAAATGGACGTCTGTTTCAAATACGAGTATCCTCTAAAAATAACGTCTGAAGTAATATATATATATATATATATATATATATATATATATATATATATATATAATCGGTATCGCTCCATGCAAGGAAGTAAGGCCACTAAAACATAAGGAGTTATTACAAGGCGTGGAAGAATTAGGCAGCACAGAAACATTAACAATGATTGGGAAGAGAAAAGAGTAATCATACAGTCGATGGTCATTGATATTGCATTTAAATTTTTACAGATTAAAGTTGACTGGAAAGCATGGAGCCAGAAAGGAGTTCCACAAGCGCGAAGTGCAAGAAAAGAAAATAGAATTTACGGTTACATTGATGACACTTCGTCGCCATTCTAGTACTGCGCTTAAATTTAAAATGTCTCGGTACCATAGCGAAGAGCTCATCTGAACAATTACATTGAAGGTATTTATAGGAAAGACACAAAAAAGCAACCATACGGCGATAGGAAAGTGACTGTAGCCGAGACGAGCCACCAGACCAGGAACAATAATTGCTGTTTCTTTAAAATTTATCAAGGAGCTCAAGGTAATTTCACGGGCACCGGACCACATGTGACAGTAATATTTTAAGCAGATGCGAATGGTAGACTTAGGTAAGTAAGATAAATTCTGGGGAGAAAAATCGTCTTGCACAACACAGTGAACCAAATTTCTTAGCAACTGACCTAGCAATGGATTCAGTATAGTTTTTTTCACTTTATGTCAACTGAGAATGTTAGCCCGAGAAGGCGCAACGAGTCACTTTCCTGGAAGTTAGCATTAGCCATGTTGATGGAAGGCAGAGAGCGGTCTCGCAGATGATTAATGAAAAGAAGTATCGTTTTGGAGGCGTTAAAATTAATAAGCCATATTTTGACCCAATTAATTATGGACGAGGTTGTTTTTGACATCGACTGCCATTTTGACCATGTCGGACTGATCAGCCTTGCCATCGAGGCCGGAGTAAATGGTTGTACCATCAGTATAGATACCAAGTTGACCGCTGATGTAATCGGGAAGATTATTAATGAAGATTAAAATCAGAGTCGGACCAAGGATGGAGACTGGGGGGACATCTGTGTTAGTACGAAAGATCTAGACATATGGCCGTTCAGGATAACTTTCATTTCACGATTTGATAGGAAAAACTGGATCAGTTCAAAAATGTATCCTGAGATGACTGATGATGAAACAATTGAGCATTGATTAGGGCCTCTAGGAATTTCCTAAAATGTGGTAGATGCCTAAGAGGCCGATAAATGGAAGGGAAGAACATTTCACCAGAATTCTTAAAAACACGAACAGATGTTGACTTCCAGCAAGCAGGAGGCCGCAAATCGTTTATTATACAGGTGCCATTTCGGAAGCACACTTCTTAATGACCATTACAAGGATACCATCGGGTTCACATGCTTTGTGGGTATCTAGGTTAGAGATGATAGCAGAAACCATAGAAAGGTTATATGCAAATAACTCAACAGAGACTCAGTTCTAGGTAGGGAATTGGGCATGGATACTCCAGCTGAGTCAAGAGTAGAGTTTAAGGAGAATTTACGAGCAAATCATTCAGCTTTATCAGCTGAGGATGTTAACACCTCAAATTGATTGAAGAGAGAAGGAATAGAGACCATACACTTATTTTATACCTTGTTACAGATCCGGCAGTAATCACGACAGCCAAAGTTGTTAGATGATATGTGGTACTTCATTCTCTCGGCAAACAAGGACTTAGCTCCTTCGAGGACTCGTTTACAATTATTACGAGCAGCAACGGATAGGCGCCTGTTGCGACGGGATCTGTCACGCTGGTATTGCCGAGAAGGGAAGAAAGTGCCCATACCGACTTTGACCCAAGAAGAAACTTCAGTGGCGCAATTCTCATTGGGGAGGTTAAAGATGTCAATCTAAGGGTGTGTGTATGTGTGTGTGTGTGTGTGTATATATATATATATATATATATATATAAGGTCATTGGCGGAATTCGTTGCTCAGTATAGGAGTGCTCATCATCATTTCTTTTTGTGTAAAATGAGTCCTATGTTGGATCTGAAGAGACGTCCACAGCCGCTGCATGGTAGAGTAGGAGGGTTCAGGAGATCGAGGGCTCTGGTTTTTCTTTGGGCTCTCTTGGTCTCTTCCATTTGTCTTCAGGAGTTTTCGGTGGATGTTGTTTTTTCGTGGACTGCTCTACTCCAATTGGTTCTTTCTGTAGCTTCCCTCTTACATTTGACTCGATCAATCTCCGTCCTCAGCAAGGTGTTTTTGAGCTGATTCTTGAATCGACGACGTGGGGATCCGCCTGGTCTCTTGCCAAATACGAGAATTTGTTTGGGTTGGCGGATGTGTGGCATTCGAGAAAGGTGTCTGGCCTATGGAATTCGGTGATGAGTCATGATGGTTTCTAAGTTCGCTATCTTTGCGCGGAGGAGAATTTCGTTGTCCATGATCCGGTCTTGCCATGTGTGCTGCAGGATTTGACGTTTCATCTGATGGAATCTTATCAAGTTTGCGGATGTCGCTTCGGTAGAATACCCAGGTCTCACAGGCGCACAGGGGAGTCAAGATTACAACAGATCGATAAACTATGAATTTGGTGGTTTGTATTAGCTCTTTTGAATATTTTCCCGGTTATCGACGTCTTTTTCAGCAGATGTATTTCATGTTAGTACGCTGCCAAGTTATGGAAATTGTTCAGTATTCTCCGGATCCAGTCTGTTGATAGTGATTTTGACACCAGGTGGTGGTTGATATCCTAGTCGTGATTGTAACAGGACCTTGGTCTTTGTCAAGTTGATGGTGAATCCGTAGCGTATGTTGTCCACTGACTTCTGGAGATACTCGTGTTCATGGGTCAGGGTGCGGTTGTCATCGTTCGGCGTATTGGAGATCTGTAACTCGTGAGTTTATTGTTCACTTCTCTCTCTCTCTCTCTCTCTCTATATATATATATATATATATATATATATATATATATATATACAAAGGGTTTTGTTTAGAAATTGCCAAACATTTTGTGGCGATGTTTAGAATTACATTTGTCAATCTCCAGGACCACCGTATTGTGGAATTTCTTTTCAAATTGTATAATATTATATCTGGTGTATGTTTTCCTCTTTATTGTGCTTGGATTTGCTTGTTTCGTTTTTACATCCTGATTGTTCCTTAAAGTTTTACTTGCTTTCTTTGGTTCATAATATTGTTTTACTGCGTAATTTAATTTGTTGATTGCACGATAGAGTAAAATCTTGCTTCGGGTGGAGTCAGAGGTTTGTTGCTGAAAGTTAATCTACTGGAGATAGCGTTCTTTCGAATAATTGCATTTCAAAACATTATTTCATTCGAACCTGATGCCAACGTAACGATTACTTTACATTAACATTACATAAAACACCTTCGTAGTTAATATTTTCTCATCATTTATTCCCTACCGAGGAATAAATAAATAAAATGTAAAAATCTATTTCTAATTTATAAAATGACCCACTGAAATCTAAGCATTTTATTATCGTATCTCAATACTAACTAAAACTTTCAGTGCTGAAAATATTGAAATCAATTGTCAGAAAGCAATCTTAACGTTACCATTGGATTAATATTTCTGCTACTGCTCTGTGCGCATGTACCTTAGAAAGTAACTTTTGCTTATGAATTCCATGCAGAATTTTAATTGTTTTCAGTTGCCATTTTGTTTCCTTTTTTCTTCTTTCAGATGCGGAGTCGATACGGAAATACGAAATAAAGAGGGAAAAACAGCAGAAGATATTTTACTGGAAGAAAAACCCCCTGGTTGGGAAGAAATGCTCAGCAATTATAACAAATTTAAACCCGGTGAGTTATTTGTTTCAGGAAAAAGGATTTAAAGCTTTTTTAAAGTTTCACGTAAAAAAGTTAATCTGATACGAACGTAATAGAGCGTTTGGTTTTATCCAAATGAAAAATAAATTGGTAATTGATTAGAACCAGTTATCTTAGTAAATGATTAATAAAGGCAGTGGTATGTGAAACGTTTATGCTTGAAATGAAAGAGAAACATTCAACATAATTTATTTATTATGTCCATTTCTAACCAATACGAATTTGTAGGGGACCATGGGTTTACGCGTTTTTAAATTAGGAACACGTGCGTTTATTCCTGCTAGAAGATCCACTACAAGAACCTGGCGGACTTAGAGATTGAATCTACCATAAAGAAGTGTAAACAAAACAACAAGACCGATATATATATATATATATATATATATATATATATATATATATATATATATATATATATATCAACAAATATATGTATTAAACAACACAATTTTACAATGGACATAGGCATTAACATTTGTGTTTGTGTGCGAACGTAAAGAGTTTGTATTTTGGTGAATGTTCGTACGTACGTGAATGTGTGTATAATGTTCATGGCGTCTCCCAAAAGTGGGAAGAAGCAATTTTCTGTGAGAGCTTACATTGTAGATATGTTTGCTGAAAATAAAGAAATGAAAAAGAGAACGAGACAAGGAATCGCCCAGTATTTATAGTGTAGGGAGAGCGGCCCCTAGTCAACAAGCAGGAAATTAAGGAGGAGTTAATTCCGACAAATTCGTTGGTGGGTTATTAATCCTCGTTGAGATACACCTAAAATAGATACAGAACAAAAATAAAACAAAAATGAAAAATTGAAAATATTCTTTGGAATATTCATTCACTGATTTAAGATATTAATTCTACTTTTCAGCAATAAATATTGACAACTGAAGTTGGTTATAAAATAGAAATACAAAACATTTGAACTCGAATAATACACAAAATACCTTTCTGCCACATATGACTGATAGTTTATGTATAAAATAAGTTATGGATATTTTAGATAGAATTTTAAGCAAATGCCACTTTCAAGATGTAACCACGACATGAAAAGCTCAACTGATTTGTCGGGTATAGAAGGTTGTCGATTGTTAAAAACATGTCATTTACAAATTGTTGGTAAACAAATTTGAAAAGTTACCAGAAATCTTTCAAGCTCTTTTAGCATATTCACATTTGATATGAATCGAAGAATTACGAGAAAACTAACGCATAGAATTCATAAATAATTTATTTAATATGGAAATTTCATCCGATATTTTTCTTAATATTACCAGAACTGCATTCATTGCCATATACATATTTGACTCCCAATTTATACATCACATGTACTATTCACTTTCTACTAAGAAAACGCAGCCAATACGACAGGATAGCAAGAAGTCATTTTGTGAAACACGTGAATCGAAAATATATAATAAACTGTAGGCGAGATTCGATCTCACATTTCTTTTGTCACTATGATCCATAAAAAGTCATCATGACTATCTATAGTGATGCATTTTCTTCGTTGTGTATTTTACAATTAAGCAATTGCCCCGGCAATTTCATATGATTTGGTGTACATAAGGAATAATTTTTCTTCTTTTTTGTAGGTTTATGGAACGCTCTTCAAGCAAGTAAAGTGAACCTTCGTCTCGTCGAACGTCTGCTTCAGTCATGGTGTCGAGTAACTCTAAAAAAGAACGGCACTATTATCAATCTGAAGTTGATGGCGCAGCAGAACCCGCATCAAATTCAAACGGTTCGGCTTTTGGAGAAATACGAAAATACTATCGAATTTGCTTTAGCATGCCTCAGTGGTAGATCCTGTATCATTAAAAGTTGGATTTCAAAAGGTGACGAGCCTCAGATTGGATCAAGATGGTTACTAACTACATAATCTTTCTTTTATTGAATTGACCATTATTATAACATCGTTTGTTGCCTGATTAGTGTGTGTGTGTGATTGTCAAAGATTTGATCGTTAACTGGCGTAAAACATATATTCATAAGTCCAGAGTATCTCACTCGAAACTCGGTGCCGGTAGTTACTCATTTTCTTCCTATATGACATATATCCAAATATAATAATACAGAACGATAAGGTGAAAGTTGAAGTTTGAAGAGTTTCAAGTGTAGTAATTTTGGTGCATACCAGAGATAGAGAGACAGAGAAAGAGTCTGGGAGGATATATATATATATATATATATATATATATATATATATATATATATATATATATATATATATATATATATCTGCTTGACCACGTGATGAAGAAAGGTATGTTTGTTTTCAATGTAGCCAGAACGTTTTAGCTGTGTACGGTCGTCATCTAGTCGTTGTATTTCGTCTCTGGGTATGTTACGACGACCACAGCATCGGAGAATGGACACAATTAATTTATCGACTTTGATCTATATTGATTTTCCATCTGTTTATATACACATCTTTATATCCAGTTCGAAAAGGGCGCTCTACTTCTCATCAGCTCGCGCGCTATATGCTGGTTATAAAAGCTTTCTGATTAGTTGGTTAATCTATTGCTTTCATTGTTTGATGATTTTTATTATCCGTCTATTTTTAGAGATCGTGAAATTCTTGTTATTTATTTTTGTTTCTCTATCAATACAGGCTAATGTAAAACTTACATTCGTCAGTCACATTTTCTTTTCACATTTATCATTATCCCAATATTTTGTTTATGTTATTTTAGATGTAATTGTATATAAATCCGGGTTTTATTCGAATCATTTTTACTTTTTACTTTTTTTTTTCAAGACATACAATTTTCATGAATTTTCTTTATTCAAACAATTCGGTAGTGAATTGAAATACATGGAATTAATTTATTTCCGAACTCTTTTTGTAGGTATAGTAAAGGAATAATGGGTTAATTTGGGTGTTCCATGGATACAGACCTGTTTATACAGACATAGACAAATAATCAATACCTGCTTGGTGGTTGCTGGTCAAGATTGTTGTTCAATTAATCGAAAAATGGTCACCAGTCGCTTTGATTACACTGATGTATAATTTATCACAAGTTGACTACTTCGGAAATTAAATGTCCCAAATGTTATGTAGTTTGGCATATTGAATTTGGAAATGACCTTCAAATTCGATGATTAGCTCTAGATTTAGAGATATTTAGTCATATGTACAATGGATGACTCCCACCCACCAAACAAAAAAACAATGTTACTTTACAAAATCTGCTTTAATGTTTTGTTCCATGTAGACTACCATAGCAATACAAAAACACATCAAAATGGCAGAATAAGTATTTATTGAAAATACAACCGCAAAAATCTCTTCAATAATATATACATGAGCAGTTATTCAGCAACCACACTTTGCTTTTTAGTTTGTCTTCTCTAAACTGCAGAAGGATCATCTCTGGTCACGGTCCAACAATAATCAGCCAGTATTTATAGACTCCACCTACCCTGATCTCTTTTCTTCATTGCTGCAATACCTTGATGAAATCATTCACCGTGTCACAGCACCACAGTTTTGGTGGGAAAAATCAATCTTCAACGACATGTTACAGGCAAGATGTTTGTATACCTGCAGAAGGTTTTCCACCAGTTTTCTGTAATTTTCTGCTCTTTCATTAGCCAATATGTTGGTTACCACATACTTGAAAGCTTTTTATGTCGTGTTTTATTTTCCCCATAGTACTCTGACAAAATTTTAATCCAAAAGAGATTAACAAATCTGAGGAGCAATAAAGATGCTTTCCTTTATATTTGCTTTGCATATTTTGGGAAATTTATTCCGCACATACTTGAATGCTGCCTTTCTTTTGCCTATAGATTTCACGTAATTTTTATAAGATCAAAGTTGATTCGAAAAGGTTGCAACAAAAATTTCTTCGACCCTACTAGTGGTGGATGCTGAAAATTTTTCCCATTCCATGGATTGTCGTTAATATAATGAGAACTTCTGTCTCAGCTGTCCCATTTACAAATAAAACGACAGTACTTGGCATATCCACCTTGCAGTCCTAGCAAAAGAGCAACAACCTTCAAATCTCTACAAAGGTGCAAGTTATATTGATTATGGTTGATACATCCCAGTTGTTGTTTTCCTATTTTCATAAGTTTCCTTCATATGAACTGCATGACCAACAGGGATTGAAGGTAAAACAGTACCTTTGTGTAATAAAACAGCTTTGAAACTTGTCTTTGAGGAATCAATGAACAGTCTCCATTCCTCTGGTTTGTAAGGCTGATGGAATATTTGGATATTGCACTGTCCATTTCTTTTTCTTTGACAGTTCCTTAGCAGTTGGACGGACCGTACAGAAGTAGCAATCAGTGACGTGATGAGTTGTCTCTCTCCAAATCATGGGTGCTACAAAACGCATAGATATTTTTCTTCCTGGTTAGCCGTTGTCTCAGAATTGTTGCACAGGTTCTATAGCATATGTGCTGTGCAGACTTTTGGTCTTGATTTCCAATTTTGTTTTCAAAATATAACTGGTAAGCTTTTATCACAACAGGTGTTATATTTCACTTTTGAGATGCAAAAGTCACTTCACTACACATAGAAGTTATCGGCTTTGTTCAGACATTCACGAGGCATATGTCACAGATCAGTTAAATGTGTGAAAACCCGAGTTGAAAGGAGAATAATAATTAGTTTATTAGGAGAATAATTACATATAATAAGGTTATTAGGAGAATAATAATTGATCTGGCAAGGACTACAATTTTGATGAAATATTCATATAACACTAGTACCGTATCTTGAAATCTTGAGCCAATCAACAATTTTGGATATTATCATTATTTCCAGTGTCCAAAAATTAGCTAAGATTGGTTATTTTTGTTTTTGATGGGTTTATGTTGTAGTCTGGTGTTATCTGCACGCTCACAAACTCACGTATAAAAATATATGGAGTTTTAGTGATGACGCGGATTATTTGGGTTATTCTTTTCAAATCCCTTTCACACACAAACACACACACACATATATATATATGATTTTATGCAAGAATAACAGAATAGTTAATGAATGTGTGAATATCAATTAATCTAAAAATTGACTTCGCTGCTGTGACGTGGAGTATCATCAGGAACGTACACTCACACACATATCCAGAGAGATATAAAAGTACAAAACGTATTCGCAAATACACGCACAGATACGCATACATAGAAAACTATTTGCATCCTTTCAACATATACATATACACATCATTGTTCACATACCGGAAATTGTGTCCATGATTTTTTCGCTGTTGACCTGATTAGATAGAATTACAGAAAGCTTGAAAATAAGAAAATTCTTGATAACGCGCGTGCGTATGTGTGTGTGTGTCTGTACGTGTGTACTTTTTAAAAAAATCGATTGACAGGGCATATTGAAGTGTTACGCTGAGAAATTTAATTCAGGGTGAGGGATGACAATTCTGTAATAGAAAAATTAAGAAAATGATTTAGAAAAAAATAATTGTATGAAAATCCGATTTGTTTATTAATTAATGATTTGTTGTTTTCATGTTTACTTTCAGAAATACTTTTATTCGAAATATGAAAACATTTTATTTTCAAACAGTCTTCGTCTGCTCAGTCGTTTTGGTCTATCGAGAGAATCTTGTAGCGTATGGTGGCGATCAAAATAAAGATGGATCTGTGTTATTTTGATTAATGACTGAATAAGGAGACGCGAACAGACACATTTACAAATGAATCTGAAGTTTGCTATTAACAAAACAAGTCAAATTTACATCTGAAATCGGTTCGTTAGGTGTCAAAAAATAACGAGTGCTCTTAAATCTACTATTTTTGTTTCATAAAAAGGTAAAACACTTATGACTGCATTAACAATTTCTGTTTTTAATTGAAAGTATTTATTGTATAATGCAGCAAAATTTCTTCATTGAGTATGCTCTACAATTTATAACAGAAAGAGATTTTGTTTTTAGCACAGGCGACCCTCTTGTGTTAATTTTATCATATAATTCTTCTTGGCAATTCTTGGCGAACTCTTGTTGGCCATTCGTTAGACACTAATTGCACAGGGTCATGGTTAACTCTAACCTATAAGCAATATGATTGGCCTTTAAATAACGAAAAAATACCAGATATATATTAAATCGATTATTCAATGATTCATCTATTTCTCTCTCTTTTTTTTTTCTTTTGTTTTATCACACGTTTCGGTTGGTGTATAAATGATGCTGCTAATCCGAAAGGATTACCGAAGAATAAGAAACTCTTATTTCAGAAATACTTTATAACTCTTTTATTAATGCTGTTATTAGTTTCCATCATTAAAGAACTGTCACATTTATGGATAACTTTCCTAGTGAACGGCTCTACATTAATAATAATAGCGAATGCAATGTCTTTTATGACTAAGTTGTTTTTATATTAAATATTTTCCCATTATTTTCTCTTTTTTTTTCAGATTTAATGCAAAATATTGACATCAACACAATGGATGTGTCATACCAAAAACATTTCAAAAATACACCGGAAGTCAGTCGACCGTTGATTGCAGCTATTTGGGAAATTGATAAATTAGCAATGGTCGACATTTTGATGGAACTAAAAGTCGACGTCCATGTTTTGTTTTCAGCTGAGAAAGAAAGAGACAAAACACTGAAGCCGCTTTTCTTCCAAGTAAGTCATTTTAGCAAGAATTAGAGAAACGTGAAAAAAAATAAACTTGTATTTTTTCGTATCATTTTACTTAATTGGCCGTAAATTTAACTTAGTAATTAATTAGTAAATTTAACTTAATTAATTAGTAAATTTAAGACAATAGCAAGAGTTGTGATAAAACTTGGCAATCAAATTCTAAGATCGCCTGAATATTGTTTAACGTTTTTTAGTTTATTATTTTATTGCTTTTATTGATTTAATAATTGTTAGTTTATATTCCTCAGAATGATGTAGATTGAGTGAAGCCAAAGAATTTAGTGAAGTTTTAAGAATTCGCATTGTGGCTTTCTTGCAAAAATGACTGTAAAACCACCCAAAAAACATTCTAAGTGCTACTTCCCATACTACAAGATATATAAGAATTACTAAACAATAAATAATCCTAAATTTGAAACCCTTCAGTCATAATTTTGTGATCAAATAAAACAAGAAATTGGGCACAGGAATTTTTGGAGAAAGAATGGAGAGGCTATGATCCCAAAGAACAAGCGGTGACAATTTAAACTTCTGGGTATACATTTTTTCATCCAAAGTGTGTGAAAACCCGGTAAAAATTGATGGCTTATCTAAAAAAATAGTAATATATCAAGATCATGAAAGAAAATATCAATCATTTTGCTGAAAAAATCTTAGTCTTGGTCAAGACAATAATACGAAACATACATATATTTCATTGTAATGTCTGACAACATTCAAGAATTGGTTCATTAATAACAATATCAGTTAGCTTGAACGCTATCGAGAATCTCTGGCGGAAGTTCAAAATATTAATAAAATTGGAATAGATATCTTGTGAATTCCTTCTACATTATACTCATATGCTATTAACAGAGAAAACATTTCCTCAAAATAAAAATTTTAAATTCATTAGATTTAGCAATGTTATAAATAATTTTTTGCATTAGTCTATAGTACATTACTCTATTTTATATCTACTTTTACGTGTGTGTATTAAGGGGAATCTCGACAAAATTTATACATATTTAATTATTAACATCTACACAATTAAAAATGGCTGCTGATCTCTCAATTAACCTCGTTCTAACAGCCCAATGGCGGAAAAGATTCGTTTGTAAATTTCAATACCAGAAAAAACAAGCTAGTAACTTTACATCATCACTGAACTGACTCTGAATTCTCACCAGTCTCAGTGAATGGTTGCACTCTCAATTAATTCCCTTGCTTTGAGCGCCTGTTGGGATTCAAGCTCATCTCAAACTTCAAATGGAACTCATATATACAATATATATACAATCCACCTCGAAAGACGATGGATAAATGGTCAGCTTCTTATACTGCTTCAAAATGTACCTGACTCTACCTGCAATGCTCCATCTTTACAAGATTGAAATCAGATAAAAATGAAGTATTGCTGTCAAATCTGGTCTGGAATTGCCCGATCTTGACAAAGTTAAAAAGCATTTATGCGGACTCGTGGGCGATTAATTATTTTCCACTCTACAACCCTTTCTTACACACGCAAACGTCGTAACATCTCGCTACTCTATCGCTATTTCCATGAAAAATGATCCGAAGAGCTACGTTCCTTAGTTCCGCCAGTTCAGAACTTTACAGCAAAACCAGCCACATTATGTAAACAGGGGCGAAGCCTATTCTCCAACTTCCTGTTCCATTGGCACAATGGAGGTTTCATTCGGAAAGCTTCCCAAAGGCCGCTAATTTGTGAAATACATTCCTGAGAGGATCCTTCCCCGACTATTCCAATCTTAACCTCTTCAAGTATAGGGTCAACCGTTATTTATGTCAAATATTCTAATAATCTACAATTCGGACGTCAATAAAAGAAAACCTCATTCCGTTTCCTTCTACCTTGAGTTACTGGTATTGTATTAGGCGGAAAATAGCGTAATAGAGATGTTCTGATCAAAAGGAACAATCAAATCAGGGGCTTCAACATTTTGTTTTAAATATCAAATATATATATCGATATATTTGTAATTTGTCTTGCTACTATATGGTGCTATTTGTACTGGTTTGGTTTAAAGTGACAACAATTATCTTCAATATATATTATTATTTTCCGTTAATTTTCGTAATTTTAGAATCAGGATGGTTTTAATTCTACCTTTGAATTCTATTTCTTCCAGTCTCTTCGCAAATATCTTTGTAACTGTTTCAGGCATGCCTTCTCTTTATATACATGCTTCACTTTTTTCAGTTTTGTAGCAAATGTAGATATTTTCTCAGTTTCTCATTTTCGTTCAATTTCACTTTCTGATCTTTTATTTTTTCCTTATTCACAAAGATTTACTCTTCTTGCCGAGATTGGATAAGTTGTTTGAAATTCAAAGTCCCAGCGAAATTTGTATGTTTTTAATTCTCTAAGACGGATTTGTACTTGTGCATATATAATTGCTTTACATGGTCACTATCTAACCGTTTGCTCAGTTCCCAGTGGACCACCTTCCCCACCCACACATACTTATTATTTTTAAATCATTCTGAGTCAGCGTGTGTATTCGCTAAATATATAATTGCGTTATCATGTCTATCGTCATAAAATATGCATAAATTATTTTACGGATTCTTAACTATATTGCTCTTAATAGAGTGGCTTCTTATGAAATGTTCTTTTCGTCTTTAATAAAATCTCACTTCAAATTCCATTTTTGAACCATATTTATGTAAGCTCACTTGGTATCCTTTTCATTTTGGACTTTTCACTTTAGGTTTGCTTATAAAATCTTCCTTTTGTACTCAAGTCAGATCTAATATTTCATTACATCGTGTAGTCCTAGTGTACTTTGATAAGAGGGTTGACACAATCTTTTATGATACCCTTTTCTTACACAGTTTCTCGGCATCACCCCAAAGACCCAAAGCTTTATGCGTTATCAGAAATTTCCTCGTTTTAAGATCCCAATTTCTTGTACTTTCCCTTGTCCAATTTAGGAAGAGTCATAAATCAATATTGTCCGGATATTTATTATTTGATTATGTTTCTGCCATTGAGCCTAGTTTTCGTTGTTTCCATTGTTCTACTTTTTGATTTTCCTTCAATTCATTCTGCGTCATTGAAACTTCCGAGGCAATTAGAATTTATGATTATTATTTGATTTCATTTTCTTTATATAATGATAGATATCAAATTATTTATATTATAATGACAAAATTTTCTTATGGTGCGTGCTGTGTGACAGCAATCTTACGCACTTCGAATATGTTATGTTGTTCAGATATGACGTTGACAAATTCACTGCCCTTCTTTTTACGGAGTCCCACTTGTCGGGTGGTTTTGTTTTCCAGTGTCATATTTTTTTCATTTTCTTCTTCCACATTTTTATATATGGAAATCGTTTTCAAATCCTTTCAGAACAATGCTGCGATCAGCAGGAACAGACATATTGATACGTTTTATCCTTAAAATATTTCATTGTAAGGTCTAACCTGTTGACATTTATTTTTCTTTCAGTGTGTGTTGAAACTTTTCACAGGATCTTAATACCTTTCGTCTTTGTAAATGGTCCATGGTGTTTGCAGATAACGCAGTGTAGATATTGTACAGTTCTGTCATGTCTCAATTTATATTATAGCAATGAAAAAAAAACATCTTACTACTCTGTGATTGATATTTTCAATCTCATCACTGATAGACAACATATAGAGTCCGGCACCCTTTGCTTGCTTGATATTTGTTTCGTTTTTTTTTGTATGCTTGCTTGATATTTGTTTCGTTTTTTTTTGTATGCTTGCTTGATATTTGTTTCGTTTTTTTTGTATGCTTGCTTGATATTTGTTTTGTTTTTTTGTTTCATAAAAAAAACATTCGTTATGTGTTGACATTATGAAACGTACTGTATCAGCTTTTAGACCCGAGTCTCGAAAATATTTGTCTTTTAGTCGACATCATCTGCTCTGACACTGTTATAGAGCTTTTTTGTGGTGTTTGCTATTGATCAAGTAGCATTTTGATGTCTTTCTGTTTGGTTTTGTTCTTTACTTTTTGACAGGTTTTCTTGGTAAGTCAGTAAAGTTTTGTAACGAATGCAATTACCAGTTATAACGAGTTCAACTTGAAATCTTTGAATCTAAATTAATTCAGCATGTACGTTGTATATATATATATATATATATATATATATATATATATATATATATATATATACAGGGTGGTTGAAAAGTATCTCCCTATTTTATTTATGATGGGCTCTCCCGTCTAACTATAATTTTTACAAGACGGGAGAGTGCATCATACGTAAAATAGGGAGCTACTTTGCAGTCACCCTTTATATATATATATATATATATATATATATATATATATATATATATATATATATATATATATATACGGATTACCTAATTTTTCATAAACTATATATATATATATATATATATATATTTGTGTGTGTGTATATTTACATATGTATATACATGTACATGTATGTATGCCTGTGCGTAAACCTATGAATATAAGCATATGCATACAAATTCAAACAATAATCAGTAAAAAAATATAATTATGAATATAACCACCTACAATTAATACCCAAATAGTACTTACGATACCACTAAATCAGACAGGAAAACGAAATAACGATCAAGTATTTACTTTATTATTTAAGCATTAAAATTAATTATTTATGTAAAATTGAAATACAAAAGGAAAATAGAAAAGAGAGGATGACACTGCCTATTCAGATGCTTAGGGAACGCCTCCAAGCAGCGTTTTTTAGGAAAGTAAGTGGGGGTAACCCCATAGATCACAAGTTATTTGAAAAGCCATAGATGAGGGCCATTACCAAATGCTTTGCGGTAGTCTATCCTTGTGGTTCTATGGTTACGGTGTTTTCCTTAAATCATTCTGCTTCTGAGGATTAATGTCGTCATATATATATATATATATATATATATATATATATATATATATATATATATATATATATATATATATATATATGTGTGTGTGTGTGTCTTGATTACTTTTTCAGTTGATTTGTGGTGAGAATATACCTGAGGACGAAAGAATCATCCACAGAGTATTGAAAGAATGCAATATGTTATCGCGAAATCGACAAGGGCAAACCATAATCTTCGAAGCCATAAAACATAGCAAGTCGCTTGAATTTGTACAAAGTTTATTTACCTACGGACTCAATATAGCATTACGTGATAATGTTGGCCGCACAGCAAGAACTTTTGCATTAAAGCAAAACAAACCCACTTATGCCCGACTTATAGACCAACATGTTCTTCAAATGGTTATCTCAAATTCAGCAGCCCAAATCGAAGACTTAATTCTCCGGTCATATGACCACCTGCTGGATATTACCGATGCTAATGGCCGGTCAGCCCTTGATATTGCTAGAGAAATGGGAAACAGAGAAGTTGCCAATTTGCTCAACATGTACAAAGTGACGCAGGTAAATATGTCTATTGGTGAACTTGAAATATATTGTTTGTTTTGGAACTTAAACACTCTTTTCAGGCTTCTTCAGTGGGTTTCTAACAGTATTATTATTAATCGAAATTAAGAAAAACGAGAATATTAATCGTGGGTTAAAAACAAACCAAAATTCTCTCAATATTTTTAATAGTTTTGCGATTGTCATGTAGATTTTCTAATTGTTATTCGCTTTTTGTAGAATTATTGTCTCTTTTAAATTTCAATATTTTCTTTGCATATCATTTAAAAAATGTACAAATCCTAAACCTATGAATATTCTATATTTAATGACAGCAACATTGACTGTTGCATAGCTTTTAGAAAACAAAATATCTTTCAAAATTAAGAAAGTACCTGTGACATGAGTTATAGAAAGAATGTCTGGTTCAGAAAATTTTAAAATGCCTACTCATAATTTTCTCCGTATAGAAAAAGGATCAAACGATCAGTTTCCAGAATGTCCATAATACCCGTAATGTTTTTTTTTAAAAAAAAAAACAATTTGCGTGCTATAATGATTTTCTAAGCCCGGCTTAGATGTGGCACAAGTCCGAAAGTATGGAGCATCCAGTGAGGATCGAACTCACTACCCAGTCGTAATTGATCGAGCAAGACAAGCTTACGAACCATTACACCACATCGAGAGAGTGCAAAAAATCTGTAGTGTTATAGAATGCAAAAATGTTCAATATTTAACTTAGTTATCTCCCTTACATCAAGTGGACAATTTCTTTTTTGTAACAATTTTTAAATTTTTTAACTGTTAAACAAATTATAAAGTTACAGTTAATTTTAATTGAACATTTTTCAATCGGATTTAGATTGAACTAAAAACTTAAGCTTTAATGAATGATGATAAAAATCTTTTATAATTAATTTTGTATTACGTCATCACAAAACAATCAAGTTTTTGAAATTTTTACTCGAGTAAATGAATTATAAACAATAAGTTGCAATTCCCCATTTTAAATTAATTTATTATTTTGTGAGTTTACTTGGTTCAGGCAAAAGGAATATCTACACTACACATAAGTAAATAACGCGATGTGGATTTATATGTCTGTGTAAACACTTTTCATACAGTGTAGGTCTTACACTCTGAACTGCTACTAAACTCATCTCGCAGTGGTAGGATGAGACACAAGGTCGGTTCGTAGGTACCTCCACTTTTTCGGCATAAATTATCGATACCTAAGTTTAAAATGCATTTTTTAAAATGAAAAAATATGCTTGAATATTTCATTTTAGTTTTACTTGAAAGTTGAATCATTAAATTTATTATTTCCATTAAGTAAACAATTCTGGTATATTTCAGATAGAAACTATACATTGGAATGTCAAATTTAATTTTAAATTTTTAAATTTTCAAAAAACCCGCCATTTTCTTAATTTTAAGAAATTTGTAAACAAACACAAATTTATCGATTTTAAAAATATTTAAAAAAAATTCTGACACGTCATTTTAGTAAAATTAGAAAATTTAATGTTAAATTAATCTGATTTAAAAAAAATATTACTTAATTATAGCATAAAAAAGAAATATACAACGAATTATTAACGATTGGTACCGTAATTTTGATCCCGATACTTGATCCATGTGATGATTGACAAGTGATGACAGCTACTACGGATGATCATAAATGAAAATTACTAGAAATCTGAGTGAACCCTTTTATTTTTAGTTTTACTGTTATGTCTATTTATTAGAATAAAGGGACAAAACTCTTTTTATAATAATGGCAATTTCAGTCTACTGTACATGGAAATAAGGAATATATTAAGTAGAAAAATACAACATAAAAAATTATTTGAAAAAAAAGTGGAATCACTAAATTTATTAAACTTGGCAATTTTGAACTCGTAAATTTTGTTTCTACTTAATTACTAATTATCAAAAGGAAATAAGCTAATACAGAGTTTTGCACGATTTTTAAGCTATTATAAATTATTATAATCAAAATGTAAAACAAATAAAAAATTCTTGTAAAATTTAATTATTCATCAGAAAAAATTTATTTCTTCAGGCAATAATGACCTTAATATTACTTATTTACAAAAGCAATTAAAAGCTTTTCTAATTAAGTAATATCATAGTTTTATTGGATTCATTATTTTTCTATTCAAAGCTCATTTTAAAAAAGTTGGAACAAATTAGAAAAAAAAAAGTAGGTGATTTACCATCTCCAATGACTCTTACTTTAAACAAAAAAAAATTGTAAGGAAATAAAAAGAATTGAACGAAATTTCGGGAAAATAAGTAAGTGGGGTGTAACATATTAAAAAAAATATATTTTTTACTAAAATTTACTAAAAAGAAATATTTCAAAAATAATTTCATTCATTGGTGAATAAGTCCTGAAAATTTAATTAAAATCGGACAATTACTTTAATTTTACAAGAATTTCCAAATCAATGGGTTTTCAACGGGAAAAAAGCGCAAAAAAAAACAATGTTATTTTTACAGCACCGCGATGACGTAAAAAAAAGAAAACTTTAACCAAAATTTCGAACGCGTTAAAAAATATTAAAAAATATCAAAAAATAATTAAAATACACTTTGGTCTTTCATCTTAATAATAACATAAGCGTTTTGACGATAAAAATTTATTTTCGGTAAGTTTGTGGCATTTGTTTATTACGCTATGCTGTTTTCCCGCGAAAAAGTGGAGGTACGTAAGTTTCTCATACGTGTACACATGGGCTAAGGACAAAAATTTCCCAGTTATCACCGTTACGCTGGTATTCACTCACCTTCCATCATGAAATGATGATGGTGCTGCTGCAGGGTTGGAAATGCCGGGACTAGATGTCCCTCAATTAGAAGAGAAAGTGAGTGAAAACAGATTAAGGAGAATCACTAAGGGGTCACATTTTGATCTTAAGTAGAGCGCTGTACAGAGACGCTAATACGCGTTAGGCGTCAATTCTGATGCAAATAATCTTACCATGTTTTGTATATAGATGTTATTAGTTATCAATAATTTATATTTTATGCCTTTTTTTAAAAAAAACAAAACAGAACAGAATAAGTATGAAATTTAAATTTTCTCTTTTAGACTGTAATTGTTTCTTCCCCAAATAGATTAAGAAACGCTGCTTATTAGGCTCAGAATCGACTTTCATATCGACACATAAAAATCATGAATCCCTTTTAAAAAATGGAAAAAGAAAATCTTATGTTTGGTCATTTCGTCAGAAATTGGTAAGTAAATCAAGCTGTAGGGGATCGAATGGCCTTAATTCAATCTCTACTATTTTTACTTTCAACAAATGTGCCAACAAGAAACAACAAGAAGAGTAATAACAAATTCGACAAATCAATGCAATAACAAAAATAGATTCTTTTTTATCAGTGACAAAAGTGATACAAGTTGTGTTAATGTGTTGTATTGAAATTACTATTGCATTTAGATTGTGTACAACTGATATATTGTTGTTACGTTGAAGTTTAAATCTAGTTCAACGTCATTTCCTAGTTTGCTTGAAATATTAATGAAAGTTTTGGGGAAAGAATGTGCGTTGAATAAATTGTTGGATGAAAGTTAATGAATATTAAATTGTCTAAGTTAAAATTAAACAGTTTCTTGGAAGCTGAATTTTAAGAGTTTAATATTTTTTTCAATTCACAGTTCATTCAGAAGTTGTCTCTTTGAATGTTAAAATGTTGAGTTCCATTATCTAGTGTTTAATTGTGAAAAAGTTTAAATGAACTCACTGGCGTGGAGGAATTATGATCGCTGAGCGAGTTGGTGAGTTAGTGTTTTTCTTTGCAGGCCGATTTTGTCACTGGCGAAGTTGAGTAATTAGATGTTAATTCACTTGCAGGAATGAACAAAAGCTACTGTGTGAACGATTGAGTGAGTGAATGTTCTGGGGTCAGGGATTATGCTAAATGGGTAACTTTTAGCCTCAGAATGTGTAACGTAGTTTTTAGTAGGCGATTGAGTTGCTGGTCAACATCAGGGTTTCACTTCAGGTGATATACCTGTAATTTCTTTCCAATTCTGGATTGTTTATATCGTCATCAAGGGTGTTGGAGGTAAACGCTTTTATGGTCTGTGGTTATCCATCTGATAGTCGGAGATTTGACTAAGATCCTATCAGCAGGTGCATATGGAGTTATGGTATTTCAATTTGTGAATGAGATTTGGACCGTCCAGTAGTTTCCGGTGTGGCCTTTCGATGCCATGATATTGTGTACAACTACAGCTGTGCTTTCAGACGATTAATCCAGGTAGGGTTTTACATATACCACTTGGGGTGTTTCTGTCTTTCTACCTCGGCTCCTCCCATTCCCATACCAAAATATGAGCAAAGAAAACTCACACAGTATAGCTAAACCCAGACCATCCATATAAAAAAGAGACCCCGATTTTTCCATCTCCTTCACTACCATAAGGAGTTTACATTTCAACCATTCAGAAGGTGAACTACATCTAATCTGAAACTGGACTCAAACTAGGTCAAGAATTCACAATCCTGTGTTATTCAAAAAAGAAGACCAATTAAATCGACATATCCATAGAATTTCATAGCCATGATTTCCCTTGTGGTAGATACTCACGGTATTTACTCTATCCCCCCACTAGGACGAGATGTGACACAAGGTCTATTTTTAGTGGGGACCCGAGCGCGTACACCCAGGACAGGAACAAAAATTGCCCTCAGCCCCCGCAACCGTCGTTTGCGCTGGCCTCGGTGCGAGCACCGATCCCACCCTCTGGTGCAATTGGAGGGCGCGGCTTCAAGCAGCTGTTCCCCAGGGCTGGGTACCTCTCAGTATTATTCCTCAGTTGCCCCTCTGTCCTTTGACAGAAAAGCCCCTGAGCGCACTCTGCCCAAAGACGCAACTGAGAGATGATAAGTAAACGTGAACTTACTCAAAAAGAGTAAGGTACACACTCACTTGTGGTAGATATTCACAAAACAAGAAACTTGGCTTCCCATTCATGTGATTTTGGTTGACTCCCATTCATGGTGACCTTTGTCTTCACTGTCTATCATCTTCAGGATGATGGTATTGTAATTTCCGACAAAATAACTGTTGATGATATTCTATCTGAACATTCATCAATTACCATTATTATTCACATTTTGTGATAATTTCAATATTCACCAGAAGGAGTGTTTATTCCACTCAAACATAACCGATGAAGATGGTAAAGACTCCTATGACTTTGCCATTACTTACGAACTGACGCGGATTGTAATTAAGCCTTACTCGTATTCCCGATATAGTTTGGCATTATGCTAACCTTTTAGACATTTTAGCTGTCCGCTACCACTTTTTCATCAATGTAGATTTTCGTGCAAAAAAGCGGATCACATCTTCATACATGTTTCTGAAAACCCGAACTTCTCATTGGACAATAAATATTAAAATTATCTCGTATATCTTCACGTGCATTGTTCTCAATAAGCAACACAAACAAAACATATCAGGCTCCAGACTGAGTTTTGTAAGGCGCTTTCTGAGTGGTTAACACTAACAGATATTTAAAAAAACAATTTACCTGTTCACCACTACGTCCGAATAACGTCAACCTAGTTTTTGACCTGACGAAAAAACAATGCTTATTGGAGCCTGTCCCGTGATTAAAAAACATAATAAATTGAAGGTACGAGCGAACCCAGTCAGTGAGAATTTACGACGACTTGAATTTAACGAGTTCACGACGCTTGAATCATTACTCACTGCAGCGAAGTACAAAGTTAGAACTTCAAGTTCTTTAACAATACATTCAAGCTACAATTTCAACGAAACAACTCACTCACCAACTTCTTTTAAAGCTAAAAGTTTATCAACATATTTTCAGCTTTACAAGATTTTTAAACTCTCTTTCAGTGAACATTTTGAACAAGATAATTCAGCTTTTTGTGAGCTCCGATAAAAAAATGTTTTATTAGTGAAAACTTTAGCCCAGTCAAAGGGAAGTAACTTATATTAATAGTTAATGTAAAACTGTTGACATTTATAGATATAAATATTGTACCTGTTATGAAAAGTTATTTTTTTGTGTTCTTTCTCTTGTTTGCTTTTTGTTTTTTTAAAGTAAAAAAAATGTGTGGGTTGATTTATGCCGTCAATACCACTATAACATCTTCCTCACCTCATGCCCTAACTAATGTTCCGTTGAAGTATTACTCCCCGCCCACTTGGCCACTTCAAAACCATTTTTGATTTATGTTAAAGTTGATGACAAACAAAAAACATTTTCTGATGTACCATTTCATACAACAATCTGCCTATACACAAAAGCTGACTGGGATAGCTTCAGATCTTACATTGCAGAAGCACCGCTCTTCAAGAATAGAGCTTCCAGAATAGTTTACCTCATTTCCGAACGGATTCTTTCCAGCATGGAAAGTTTTATCTTCCACAAAAGTACGAACTAAGGCCAAATTGTCAGCATTCCTACACATCTCAAAGGGCTTCAGCCGCATCTCACCGTAACTACTACTAAGTTAACCTGAACCACCTCTATCAGAGGGAATCAGTGTAGCAGAACTCTTGCCTCATTTAGAACTGCCCCCAGCCAGTAGTGTAAGAGAGTTCTTGCAAAGAACAGCTATGCTCAGGTAATCTCATCCTTGTCAGATAAGGCTAAGCTTTTCGCTCTGAACTATGTCTCTAACACCTACAAAGGCCATCCTCTACCTGACTTACCACTATTCAATGAGCAGAAACGTGACTCAGGAAATTTTCACATATCAAAAGACTATTGGTCCGGATAAAATCCTTGTGATTGTTTTTAAGAACCCTAACCCAGAACTATCTATAATACTATAATACTATGTATAATACTATGGTGCACCTCCAAAAATCTAGATAACCAGTGCTTAGCAGCTGATCTCGCCTCTTGACCGAGCTCTCACAGCTTAATGGGGAAAAGACTGGTTGGTATCATTCAACACTCGCAAACTAAAGCTGGTAACATTTCATCACCACCGAGTAGACCCTAAATTTACTCCATTCCTGATGGGCGGTTGTACACTCGATGAGGCTCCTCACCTCGAACGTCTATTGAGGCTAAAGCTGACTCCAGACTCTCAAGTGTAGCTCGTATATTTGCGTACCATAACTAAAGATGCTGGAAGAATGGTGGAAGTTCTTTAAACTGCCCCAAGAAAGTAACTGACCTCTACTGCTAATGCTCTATCCTTACAAGATCGGAACAAAAATGAAGTATTGCTGCCATATCTGTGATGTCCAGACCACACTGTTCAGCCTTGATAGAGTTCAAAAGCGACTACGCGGCATTTTGCCTGATGAATTATTTTCCACTCTGAAACGTTAATATCCTTTCGCTACTCTATTGCTATTTCCATGGCAAATGTTCAGACGAGCTACAGTCTCTAGTTCCGAGAGTTCAGTCCTTCACAGCTACGACTCGCCATACCACGCACTCAGGGTCGACTCATTTTCTTTGTATTCCTTTGGTTCCACTTTTCCCCAGAATTATTTTTTGTGGAACAGTCTCCTGAGTAGATACTTCCCCGATCATTACAATCTTAACCTCTTCAAGTTTAATGTCAACTGTTATCTAGCCTATATATCCTCATAATATGCACTTCTAACTTCATCCCTTTTATGTCCTTACAATAACCTCATTCAATAAACCTCTACCATGAGTGGCACCTGGGCCTTGGATTGTGTGAACGATAGTATAAAAAATTCGCTTGAAGCCATTTTCAACCATGGATCTGAGAAAACGGTTGTATACAGATGATAGTTTAAACATCTTTGAATGAATTAGAGATGAGTGACTTTCACATAAAGGTCTAAATCTGACGAGGCTATTGAAGGACATGACTCGAGTTATCAGGTCAACATTTTTGTTTTGTAGTATCTTACGGCGCTGGACAAAAGTACCCCTAACCCAATCAATCCTAAGATCAGCTTCCTTATCTCCAATACTAAATTTGTTGCAACTGAACCAGGCACAAATTAAGTTATTTCAGTAATGTTCTTTGTTTTTGTTTTTGTAATAAATGTGCTTTTTCTGAGGAAAATCCCATCTAGTAGATTGCAACATAACAACCTTTGTAGTAAAAAAAATTGGAAATTGTGTATGTGTGTATGTATGTGTGTGTGCGCGCGCGTGTATGCGTATCTAATATTTAAGTTAAGATTTTTTTTACTTTTTTAACTTCAGTGGTTGGCAATAACTTTGATATCAAGGTTGAATAATTATTCATGCACAGCGAAGACGAGTTGATTCTGTCATGGCATGGACTTCGTTGCTGACTGGAGAATTGATAATTAGCCTTCAAAAAGTAAGGCTTATAGAGTCCATTAATATTCATATACGTTCTTGAAACTTCAATTTTTATTTTTTTTTAAAGGATTCTCATTGACTCGAAAACAAATTTGGACACAATTAGTGCCAAGTTAGGTTTGAATTTTGATATATGTGAAACCGTACTTGTGAGGATTCTGTTGATTTTGTTAGTATGTTTCCAGACGTTGGAGTGAAAACTTCCGGCTGAAATTTAATAATGGTAACTTCCCGCAAAATCATCTTGTGGTCTTTCTAAATATCTGTTAATGAGAATGATTCGATTTTCCAGGAAACGGGCAAGTTATTGTTTAAGGCAATCAAGAATGGTGACAGTTATCAAGTGAAACATTTGATGTGCCAAAATTTCATCGCTCTCCGAGACAAATGTGGACGGAACGTCATTCACGTCGCTATTTTGTACCAACAAACTGGAATCGTTCATTACCTCATTAGCTCTTATCCGTCTTTATTAAACGAAGCCGATAATGTGAGTATAATCCCGATTTGTTGCTTGCATAATGTTCATTTCTAGAATAAAAAAAAGTGCCAATTCAAGTATTCATAATGTTATATACCGTACCTATGAACACTAATGGGTATGTCCCAATCCTCATAAATGCGTTGGACATTATTGTAAGTGGGGGTAATATGCTGTCTAAGTAGTCCACCACTAGCAGTGGTTTACCTACTTCACGCCGCTGGCGAGTATTGTATTTTGTTAATGTTATAAAAATTTCCATTTAATTTCCAACCCCTGTTTTAGTTATTCCTCATTCAGTAACCCTTTCTAGGTTACAACACAGACAATATAAGCCGATGTAAATACCGGACAGAACACTTGCGATTAATGGAATTTTAAAAGCAAATATTTTTAATGGATCTCTTGATAAAACGATGAATGAAATTTTGAGACAAAATCACTAATTATCAACAAATAAAGAAAACTTAATTTAGATATTTTTATGTAATCTTTAGCAGAAATGAGAAAAACGAGATAAATTTATTTTTTAAAGTATAAATCAAATTAAAATTACAGTAAATAGCCCTAAATATTCTATTTCAGGAACAAAGTACAAAATATTTAATGAATTATTACCTTTAGTTTATAATTATTTATTTCAACTAATTTCATAATAATTTAAATTTATATAAATAATAAGTATTTTTAAAAAAAATGCAAAGGTAGGAACAACACCTAAAAAAAAAAAATTAATTTTAAGAAAGCAAAAACCGTTTCTCCCTTTTTCGCATTGAAAAAATATATTAATGCAATATTAATGCTCATATTGATATTTTAATTTGCTAATCAAATCTTATGAAGCTGTTTATCGAATCCATTTTCATTTTTAAACCAATCTCTAATAAAAATAGTTAAACCCTCTAGTAAACTTCGGTTAAAAACATACAATATATTTTTCTGATTAACGAATATTGATATGTCTATATTTATGAGATGAGGTATTGTATCTACTTACACTATCTACATTGTTCGGATAATTGTCATCTTTATTGCCATATTCATCACCTTTCGGCTCGTTGTATGCTCCAGCCTTCTTCAGATTACATTTGTTGGAATTTGAAACGAACCCTTTATTTAGTCCGGGGGTCCATTTGGATAGTTTCAGTTAATTCCTTTTGACAACTCAACCCACAACTCTTTGAGTCAAGTTACTTTTGGATCAATCAACCAACGCTTTTATCTACTGGGTGATGTGTCCTTGGCGACATCACTGAATGACTCTTTGGGGTTTATAAACTGGATTTCTCAGTAACCGTCTTTTATAGTACATATTTCATTTATTTGCTATTGTTGTTTTTTCTTTAGCTCACTGTATTACTTGTTCCCATGATGCATTCCTATCTATGCCTGGCCGGCTTAGGTTATTTTTGTAGCCTAGCATATGCGCTGATTCCTTAAGTTATCGCATTTTCCAATCATGTTCACTGTCCACTATTTCAACATCATCCCATAGAGGGCGGTGATCTCACTTTCCTTTTCATATATCGTTAGTCATGCCTGATTTTTTTCTAACCCATTTTCCCCTGTGTTACTGTTTTACGTTGTTCTTGCGATCTTATCTTAAGGGGGCGGCCTGTTTCTCTTTAATATTCCTTGCCAGAGCTGCAGGGGATGGCATACAAACAGTCCTTAATCATGTTCTCCACTATGTGTGGTTTTACACGGAAGAGATGTCTGCGTATTGTTGAACTACTCCTGAAGGTTGTGATGATGTTATATGGACCACAGATCTTCTGTATCTTTTCCGAAATGCCCTTCACATAGTGTAGGCAGACCGAGGGTGTTTTCTAACTGTAGCTATCATCTTGTAGTCTTCTATCCCAGTTTGTGGAGCTGCTGTCACGTACCCAGAGTAGTCGTTACGTTGTTGGGTACTGCTTATACTGACCATTTCTTGTTCATATGTCTCTGGGTCTCTGGATGATTTTTATTGATGTTGTAGGCAGCGGACGACACCTTTCATTACACTGTATGAGTGTTAGTCGAAGCTGAGGTACTGTCCGGTAAATATTGGCTTGCGGTATACGGATGTCTTGAACCCATGGTCTGTTCGAGATGTTAGTACACCCAGGAATTCTACTGAACCATGTGAACTCAATAAGACCGTCGATACAGTTCACAATGGAAAAAGAAAGCAACAACAAACTAGAATTGACCCAAAAGTGACTTGACACAGAAGATGGAACAAAAACTTCGAGAGTTGAATTATGAAGGAGAATCAACTGAAACTTAGATATCCAAATCATGGCACGTCGAATTAGAACAATCTGCCCCTGTGGACTAAATAAAGGGTTCGTTTCGAAATTCCAACAAATATCACCTGAGGAAGGCCGGGACGTACAACGGCCGAAACGTCGTGAATATGACAATAACGATGAGGACAACAGTTCAAACAATGTAAATAGTGTAAATACGAATAATTACATATACGAATTTGTGAGCGAAAAGGAAAGCAACTTCCGGTCTTTAACTTTCTAACCAGAAATTTGCATTACTTTTCGTCTGTGCTCAATTAATAGACACAAAATAAAAACTGCCAACACCGCTGATAATTCAGAAACTGTTTTCTCTTCATTTGTACGACATGCTGACAAAAAGAAAAGATAATTCTGTAAAGATCTCGACCATAAAACTAGATACCCTATCCAAAATTTAAACTTTTCTGTTACTTTTCTATTTAGTTTTTCTTTTCCTTATTTTTTATTTTTTAAGACAAACTAAAACTATCAACCATTTCGACGCAAGAATTTTACATGGTCATCGTTTAACTTGAAATTTGAATATTCATAAATTCTAAAAGTAATATTTTTATTTCAAACGAAAAAGTAATAAGATGAATATTTGAAAACAGATTACACGAACAATAAAAAATGACATAAGACTTGCACGTATCGTCTGTGGCGGCGAAGTTGTGAATAAATCCGTCACCCGCCTCAGCATAATGAGAGTCTTGTACTCTCAAGACTATAATGTGGATCCCTATTAAGAGAATACTTTTTGAAAATACTTTCAATAAAGATATTTTATTATGTTTCATTTCAGTCGGGTCGATCACCGCTTCATTATATTTATGTGAAGTACGAAGATGATCTTGATATTCAAGCTCAAGCAAAATTACATGGCGCCAATTACAACTGCAGAGACAATGTAAGTAGAAATTTCAATCGTTTGAGTTTTTAATCAACAAAAATGTAAGTAAATTCGAACAAGATTGACGTTGTTTTTCAAATTGAAAGATTGTCGAACAAAATTATTTGTAAGAAAACTAAAACTAAAAATAAGAATGAGAGTGAAAAGCGAGAAAGAAGATGAAATAAAAAAGAAAAAAGAAGGAAGGGAATAAGGAAAGAGAGGAAAAAGGCGAGGAAAGGAGAGAAAAGGAGAAAATTAAAAATTTGCTAGAGAAAGATGAAAGAAAATGGTAGATATGAATAGACTGAGATAGAGACAGATACCAATAAAATGCACTAGTCTTCTGTGCTACGTGAAAGCTTTTGTGTAACAATGTATGTTTAGTACTGTTACAATATGTCAATCAGTGATTTCAATTTTTATAATCCTCAGAGTAAGGAAATGTGCTATGTTCTTTTGAATGTAAACTTTTCAATAAGATTGAAAATCCAATTATCACTCAACGTAAGTGAGTCTTCGTAGTTTCTTTAATAATACTTCACTCATCAGGTATTGAGAGTGATGCATGTTTATTAGAATAGTGGCATGATTTTAATTCTTCGTTTCATAAGTCAAAAATACCATTTAATCACTGCGTAACAGTTTACTAAAATATTGGTTCTCAAACTGAGTAATAAGGAACGTTACACTACAATATAATCTTTGCAATTACACCGTGTTTCTAAAGAGAAAAGTATTATTATTCACATACTGATTCAAATGTAAATAGTTTTACTAAATTAGAAGTTTATTTAATTTTATGTTATGCTATATATTTTTAATAAAAATGACAATGCTTTAATTTTTGGGTTACAGAGAGGGAAGACCCCAGAAGATTACAGCAACTGTTCCTGTGCCATTCACCTTGCGTGTATCAAAAAAGCCATCGAAGAATTTGACCTGGAAGTATTCTTAGAAGAAACAGATTTTGAGGAAGTATTCTTTGCTGCCATTAAAGTAAGTAAAGAGTTAAATTTGATAACATACGTCTATTATATGTATAAAATATTGCTATTGTTTTAGTGAGATATGAACGACAATTCATTGCGTTGTTAATATAGAAAAAGAATTAGCTGATGTAGACACAAATGGTTTATCAATATACAACAATTATATCAAAATTCTTCTAATCATTTTGAAACTGCAGAAAATATCTTCAGTTTTGAACAAAGAGAATTTCAGAATCAGGATGAGTTTCATATTTGCTCAATTCTTTTGGTAGATATTTGACATCATGAAAATTTAGAAGGAATAAATGTATAAATTTCTGTAATATTTTTGTTGTGGATTCCGGGATGAAATCCGGTCTCAAATGAATGACAAACGCAGGAATGAAATATAGCAAATAAATGTATTGACGTAATAATACAATTGGTAATACGGTTAGTAGATCCAGAAATGCGGTTAGTAGCAATAATAATATATATACAGCCTGGGAAATTCAGTATCGAAGTATGACTTCCTTCTGAGTTCACGTGCTCGCAACTGTGACTCCTACAAAGCAGTTACCTCACACTCACACTCACACTCACGCTCAAACTCACACTCTCACTCTCACTCTCACTCTCTCACCCTCTTACTGTATCACTCCCGGGTATTCACCGGCAGCAATACAAGTACACACTGGGCGAGTCCACTTGTATAAAAAGGGGGTCGACCCCTTAACAATTTTATAGGCAATTTGAAGGAAGTTGTTAAACGATTTAATCATTCCTTATTTCAAGATCTGATCATGTGTAAAGACACAAAAATAATTGAAATATTTGTAGAAACAATTTTTTAAAAAAGTAAATAGTCAAATTGATTAAATCGTTAAGTCTTGTTCAGTACTGGGATCTGCAAAATGTCTCACAATTTTAAAATATTTATTTGATAGAAAACATGAAATGAAATAAAATCAACAGGAAGGAGATGAAATTTACAATGGGCTTTTTTAAATGAAATTTTATTAGTCCAAATTTTCCCTTTTCCGATTTAGGCTTTATTAAAGCAGTCTACAATGACTTAAATAAGAGTAGATAGGTTCGCCTATCGTCCCGTTCACTCTCCTCCCCGATTTTTTTAACAGGAGTAGAGGTTTATCCATTGCCTCATGTTTAGGACCGGATTTCCAGTTCCTTCTAAAATCTTTTTCATTCTATTTCTATTCCAGTAGCCCATTGCATCTTAGTGGTATTATCACCTTGCTTGGGGTGATTAATTAAAACAAATCATAAAATTGTTGACGTTGAAAAGAAAAATTATGAAAATTTTAAGTAGGAATTTAATGAAAAATTGTTTATGTTCTTTCCTTTAAGGACGGGAAAATTGAAGTTGTAAAAGAACAAGTTCAGGGTCTGGAAGAGGTGGAAGGAGTCAGTCGTTATAGTAGCCGAGCGCTGTTTGAATGTTTGGACAGTGACCAAGTTGAACTGGCAAAATACCTAGTTCTCCGAGGATTTCGTACAAACATCTGGAAACAGGTAATCCACTATCTTCATTAACATCTTCTTAACATTAACTCCTTCTTGTTCTTGTTCTTTTTATTATTATAAAAACTTTCAATCAATTTTTCCCCATTACTGTTAGAATTGTGTTACTTCAGAGCTCCAATATTTTTTTTGATTTCAGCCTAAAAATATCAATGCTGTTACTTTTATTGCTTTTATGTGCATCCAAATTTCTATAATTCTCTCATTTAATCTAACTCCTGTGGAGGACTCTTGGTTTGGCCATCATCACAGTACCTAGGGAGGAGTAGATGCGATAAGCATCAATAAACTATAGAAGAACTCAAAATTGATCGCTGCATTTAAGTATTGAATTAATGTTTAAGTTTACCATTTAAAAGTTCAACGATAATTCTTCTGTTGCCACTTAGTTTATGTAGTGACACAAGGTCGGTTTAATGTGGGGAGTCCGAGAGTGTACACCCGGGCCAGGAACAAAATTTGCCCGCAGCCCCCGCAGCCGTCAGTTACGCTGGCCTCAGTGCGAGCACCAATCACTCTCTCTGGTGCAATGAGAGGGCGCAGCCTCGGGCAGCTGTTCCCCAGGGCTGGACACCTCTCAGTATAATTTTCCTCAGTTGTGACTCTGTCCTTTGACGAAGTCGCCCCTGAGTGCACTCAGCCCAAAGACAGAGACGCAACGGAGAGATGATAAATAATGTGTTACAAACCACTCGAGAGAGCAAGTTATACGCTAAATGCTCAACATCTGTATTATATATTATCTACTTCTAGGCAATATCACTCTTCAGGTTTAACTAATTTGTATATTGATTTAAAAAAAAAGTTTATTTCATTAAATAAAGTCCTTCGTTATTGTTCTTTTATTCGAGGATTTTTTTGATTTTCATATAAAAAATAATTCTGTTTAGGAATATCGTTTTATATAGTGCAGAAAAGTGTTTGAAATTTCCATTTTACTTAGCCTTCAACAAGTTAGCATCTATTTGTAAAACTTTCCTTAACTATAACAAGCCAATTTATGAAAATTTATGTTCATTCAAAATTTTGGTTTCAAAGGTTTCAAGTAGTAAATATACCTTTGCGAAGCGATAGCGAGCGGGCGAAGCCTGCTAGTGAAATATGCAACGAAGAAGACAGGTGCAAACGAATGTGAACATCATTGGACAATCAGCCTGAGCCACATAACAAAACTTATCACTCGAATTCTGATGAATAGACAAAAAATAGGACAAGAACATTGCGGTTTTATTAAATACACTAAGACAAGAATGTGATATTTATACTCAGAATGATATCAGAACGAAATTTAAAAGATACATATCTTTATTTTATAGATTGTGTAAAAGCGTTTGATAAGTATATTTCGCAAGAATGTTAGAAAAATCCTCCACTTATACTGATAACAAATCGGTTGCACACAGAGAGAAAAGGAATTAATGAGCTCCACAAAAATAGAAAGGAGCGTACGACAGAGATGTGTTTACTCATCGGACTTATTCAACATTACGGTGAAGCGACCATGACAGAATTAGAAGTCCTACCAGGTTTCATTATTGGTGACCAAAATCTTAACAACAAATATATGCAGATGACACAGTATTGATAACAGACACAGAATGGAAATTGCAGAGGTAGTAAAGCGAGAAGAAAGGACTAACCATCAATTTTAAGAAAAAAAGAATGTATTGTTGACAGCAAAAGTAACAGCTCGTGATACGAACTATGAATGTCAAAATCAAGCAAGTACAGAAATTTAAATATCTAGGAAGTGTTTTAACAGAGGACAGAAAATGCGACACCGAAATTCGAAAATATATTAGAATAGCGAAAGATGCCTTCCAAAACCTAAGCAAAGTATTAAGAAAGTGGAAAATTTTCTTTAAAACAAAGAAAGAGTACTGAATTATGCGGTCCTCCTATATGGCAATGAATGCTGAACGATCTCATCACAGATGAAGAAGAGATTTGAAGCAACAGGAATTTAGTTCAACAGAAGGATGCTAAGAATACCATGGATTGAATATGTGATCAACGACAATGTTTTAGGGAAAATGGAAACAAAAAAGAGCCTTATAATTTGAATCAGAAAAAGACAGCTGAAATTTCTAGGGAACATAATGAGGAAAGAGGACTTAGAAAATTTGACACTCACAGGAGAGATTGAAGGCAAGAGGTACCAGAGAAAGCAGCGCATAACCCCTGCCTAACGAGCTTGTGTAAATGATTAGCAGAACAGGAATTAGGAGAGATAACAAAAAGGCAAAATTTACTAAGAGCTACAAAGGAAAGGGTATTATAGAGAACTATGAGCGCCCACGTCCTGAAGGAAAACAGCACGTAGTAGAAGTGTCGCTTCCGTTTCACAACAAAGTTCTTCCTCTTAAACAAATTTCTGATAATCTGTTTTTGATAATTATTCTTCCTGTAAGACCACTGGCCGATATGTCTTTATGTAAACAAACCACACGGCCCATTTTTTAAAGTCCTTTGCTTCGAAATTATTCTGCTAAGAAAGCACGCCAATTCGATAGATAGGCATTTATGTAAACAACTGAATCTCAAGGATTTTTTAAAGGTAATTTCATTTTAGTTGCGGTTATAATTTATTACTTATCATCATTTGTAGTGGGTGGAAGATACAGGATAATACTAAAATTATCTTCAATATTCGAGTTCGATTCCTTTTATCCAATCTAGTTTGTCGAAACAAATTAACTTATTTATTTCTTTTTCCAGATTTAATTCCAATAATCATTAAAAGCAAGCAAACCTCTCATTCTTCCTCGTTCTATAATATGAAACCCAGTTTTTCTACATTTGACTTTGTTCATCGACCGCTATCACCCCATTTGAGGATCTACTCGCTCACACCAGTAGTCACCCCACACGAGGCTAACTTGACTTCAGAAAATCCATAAAAATTTCCTCGTTGTTTAACTGTATTTTGCCTGAATTTTTAAAAATTTATTTCCAATAAAAAATCCATTCGTTATGCTTTTCTATTGATCATTTATGGCTTTATCTCGATTCATTCAAACTGGAGAAGATAAAATAGATAATCGAAGTATTCATTCTTATTCTTTTTTACTTGGCATCTACTTTTGATTGTATATTTCTGAAATTCATTTTTCAGATGATGAATTTCTTCTCTTGGAAAATTGATGGTAAACATTCTTTCTCAGCTCCTTCCAATCGACCCTATAGCAGCCCAATTTAAGCTATATAAATCCTGTTCTTACACAAAAAATCTTCGAATAACATTCTACAACATTTTTTTTTCAGTATGTGCCATGTTCTTCCGACAATCCCCTCTGCGGAATGATGGAATGTGGGCATACGGTCACTTATTTCAAAGACAGGATCAAAGAATTGGCCATGTATGACCTACTCACATTAGTGAATGATGTCGAATCAGGAAAGGTAAGTTAAAGAAACTGATAGTCGGTATGATTTTTTCATTGACTAACAAACTATGTAAATAATAAAAACAACAGAAGAATAATGGAAAAATCATTTTAGGAGTGAAATATTAAAATATAGTTTTTAAAAAATTTTTTCCAAGAGGCAAAATAAGTTTTTCATTCCGTCAGTGACACATGTCAAGTTTTGAAAACTAGGCTTATGGTAATTTTAATCAAACGAGAAATTTTAGAATTAAAAAGAAACAAAATGTATCAATGCATAAATTCCAGTGTTTTATATAACGAAAAATCAAGTGAAAAATATCGAAATTTCTAATATTTTATATTCTATTGAACCGTAGCGTGGTGATTAGCATACTTTTCTCGCAGACATGTTTGTTAGTTTAGTGAGTTCATTCCTCATTGCGAGCCTGAATGCTGTGACTTACAAAATAACCTAAGATTGGTGGCTTAGAGAGAATTGTACGTTTCTGAAAAGCGTCTGTAGTCACAATTTGAAATCAAATAAGTAGATTTTGAATGCCAATTTCTAGGCAAACGGTCTCTTCTTGTCTGAAGGGTTGGTGCTACGCAATGTTCCTAAACAAGTTTTTGTTTGTTATTTAACTTATTTATTATGAACCATTCAACGCCAGTCAATAGACAAGAGTAGTCATATTTGCCGTTATAAGTAGAGTGAGAGGGACAAAAAAATGAATAGAATAAGGGATTGTTGTATTTGGGAGCGTTAGGTTTGAATCTTTTACTTTCGAGTTTGGAGGTAGAATTTTCCATTTCTTTTCGCTTAGATAGGAATTAGCGAGATTTGGTATAAGTTAATACTTTTATTATGTACTCACAGTTTGTTGCTTAGAGGCAGGTAGCCACGTATCGTTTAAGGTTCAACCATATATATATGGCTGTGTCCATGTCCCTCTTCGCCCTACTTCGTCCGGTGCGCTTCTCTTTTTTAGTTGGTTTCTCTTCCCCCTCTTCTACCGCCCTGCTACTCTTTAAAGAGGAGGTCCGGAGTGGAGGCATTTCATCCATCTGCATATCAGAGTCTGTCCGTTGCTGTTTATGTTGCTTTTGTTGTTTTGGTTCTTGTTTGGGCTCTTGTTACTGAAACTGTACTTTTGGTTGCTCTTCTGGCCGCTTCTGACGTGGTGGTTGTTGTTTCGTTGGAACATCTTGCTGGGGGTCGGGGGACGAGGAGCCTGTTGTCGATTTTCGTCCATTCTTTACCACCTCCTTTTAGACACCGTCTTGCCAGACTGCTTCCGCTGTTGCTGTAGAGCGATATTGTGGCGTCACGTTCTTACCGAAGCATGCCTTTGATATGTGCACCAAGGTCCTATACGACCAGCAGTAGGATCGGCGGTCTTCCACCACCACCACCACCAGCATCCTTTTCTCCCGACACATCAATAGGTTGGGGATGTCTGCAATGCTCCTGCGCGTCAGTGTTACTTGGAGCACAAAGTCTCTAGTAGCAATGCCCGCTTTACTAATTACGGCAGAGACCTCCTCTACTTGTTCGTATTGGGAGAAAAAGGTCCCCATCCGGTCCTCTGTAATGTCTACTGGTATCCCATATACTCTCACCTTCGTCTTTCGGGTGCCCATGACTAGAGCCGGACAGTCTTGGCTGTTAAAGTACTTCCGGCCAGCTACCTGGCCTCTTGCTCTGTAGCCAGTAGGATGTCCCATGTGGCTTTCGACCTCCTGGCCTGTACTTTGCGCTCAATTTTCAAATTCTTCAGGGCCACCGTCATCGTTTCTCTGCTGACCCCAATTACTTTCCGACTTTTTACGTCGGTCGTCAGCAGGGAGATTGTCCTTGTATTCACAGCTTCCAGCGCTTCGGAAATAGTGAGAAACCCGTTTCCTTTAACGTATTCCTTATATTTTTCTGTAATTCCGCGTAGTAAGACGCGTTTTTTTTTTTTTTTTTTTTTTTTCGGTCTGTTTTTTGTCCAGGCCGTCTTTTTATGGGATACAGCTTCTTCAACATTCACCGGGAGTGTTTGGGTCAATTCTACCATGGTAGTGCCAAGCAAGCACTTACCACGACGGTACCACAATTTATTTTAAATTTCGCCCCAAATTTACATCAATTCACAAAATAATATAAAAGAAGAATATTTAAACTAAAAAGAAAAAGACTAACAAATAAAAATGGAATAGAGTCAGAGGTGGGCAAGCAAAACAAACAAAAACAAGTCTCATGTAAAATACAAACCAAAAGAAAATTTAGTTACGAGCCACAAAACAAATGAGAGTCGGGGAGGGTTATTAAAACTTGGCTCGCTAAAAAACTAACCAAATCACACGTGTGAGATAAAAAGAATAAACAGACATGGAATTTACAAAATAAGTGAATTAAAATAAAGCTTTGCTTACAAAAATAAAAAGTAGAAGGTTAACCAGAATAGAAAACTTACGAAGTAAACTAAAAAGTGAGGCTATGGTAAAAAATAAAACTTGGCTAATAAAACATTTAAAAGAGAAATAAAAAGTGAGTGAGGGTAAAAAATTCAAGCTTGACTTGCAAAATAAAAATAGGCAACACGTAGAAAATTAAAAAGGACACAGGGATTAAACAAAAAAGGAAAACTAAAAATGGAAAGAGCGAAAAAGTTTTACAAGTAACAAAAGAAAAATTAAAAAAAAATTTAGCGTGCATTTGCTTCTTCAAAAAGTTTACACGTAAAAATAAAAAAAATCCCAAAAACTTATACTAGACGGGAAAAAACGAAAAAAAAAAAAAAACCAAAGCAAAAAACACGGAGCCACGCAAGACACCTTTTAACCTAACAACTAAAAAAAATCTAAACTTAAAAATGTTTTCAAATGGAAAATAGGACGAATCAACGTTCAGTTAATATCGGATGACTTTTGGGTGCATTTCATTTTAGGACAATGCAAAGATTGATATCTTTATTCACTTAGTGACACCATTGCACATTTGGGATAAAACTTCTATTGGATTGGCCTAATGAGAAGACAACATGGTTTTGGAATTGTGATACACAAATCATTAGATATAGTAAGACAATATTTTACACCAGTCACAAAGACTGACATATACCAACATATAGTTGTTAGTGTCTGTAAAATCCGAACAATATCAGCCTATAACCGAACTGAGAAAAATGTTTCTGAAAACGAGAACTTCTACAGAGGATTAGTTTTTTGTATTAGGAAGACAAAACTGCATTAATGGGAATTTTAATATTACCTCTCGTATTTTTGAATGCCGCTGGGAAAAGAGCGTCACTCTTTGAAACAGGAGCCTCAGACATCAATGAAAAACTCTTGTTAATTTTTGTTATTCAGACGAAATGGCTTGAGCACCCCACGAAACCTCAGATAAAGTAACCAAAAAGATTCGAAACTTCAGCATCTCGAACTCTTGACTTAGGCAATTCGAGAAAGATGCTAGAGCATGTAGCTCCTACTTTGGATCTGATCGCAGACCTGTTGTAACAAAACTGACAACACCAACCAACAAAATAGCTCGCTTCTACTCACATAAACCACAAAAGCCACCTCGGTTAAAAATGAAAGTAAGAGAAGAATTCTGTGATAAACAAGTTGATGCTCTAAATTTTGACCAAAACAGAAATCATAATATAATCCTATTTTTTTTAGCCGAATCATGTGAGATTATTCCAAGAATATTTAGACGGAAAAATATTCTCCAGTGAGACGACAATCCTCATTTGAAAAGATTGATAGAGAAAAACAAGCAGAAAATATTTTGTATAATAATTAAAAGCAACGAGACCAACAAGGATTCATTCCAAAACTACAAAACAAATCTGCAAACATTCATTACCTGCAGACACTTGCTCAGTCTTAACGTAATGTGTTGAGTGATGCGGCTTATTTAGAGAATAAACGATTGGGACGTTTTACCAGACGCCATGAATGTACGTTGGACAATTGGAGAAACTCATGCTTAACTGGTTGGTTGAAATTTGTCGTGATACAGTTTATAAAGATGTTTGTTCATTTATTCTTTCCGGGTGCTAAAGTTAAACTTTTAAAAATTTTCTGGTGAACGAGAAAGTAGGAAGAGGAAATTAGTAGCCATTTATTTCCCGTGGTAAAAAAAATATTTTTGTAGAAGCTACATTTGATAAATTGTATTATTCATTTACATCAAGTCGGTACAAAATCTAAAATATTACGGGCTCATAATCAGACTTTCCTTTTTCGAATCGCAGAGTTTGTGTAGCAATTGCTCACGTTCATAACCAAACCTATTCATAATACATTATCGGATATTCGCTTCTTTTGGCGTTTTAGGATTATCATTATAAGAAAAAAGTAAAGATTAAGATTTTGTTTGGTGTAAAACAACTTCGATAGAATATTGTAGAAACGTAATTCTACACTTCTGTGCAAACACCATCTAAAAGTGGTTCACTACAAGATCTTGTTAAAATCTGTGCAAAAACCACCTAAAAGTGGATCACAGCGATATTCTTGTACAAAACCAGCTCCATATATATATTTTCAAGAATTCGCTTGCTGATTGGTTCGTAAACAAGCAAGGGGGCGTCGCCATCCACCAATGCACATCTATTTATCTCGTGATCGAGTTAAATATTTTGGCGCTAATTTTCTGGAGCCTATCACATGTTCACCCAAGTAAATACATTCAGCACGCAAACTCATCTCGCTAGTGAGCATCGTGACCACAAACCAGTTGCTAAACAAATCCATGCCACTTTATCATCTGAAGTTTTTAAAGTTACCTTTTAACATAATCCAAACTTTCAGACATCACTCATTCATCTTCATATTCAACTTCGTTTATTACACAGCAGAGAATTGCTTATCACTTCAAGTTCTTAATCACAGAACATTATTATTATATTATTCTGAATTTGCTCAAACAATTCAACATTATTTCTTGACAAAAACAGACAAAGGAAGAATACTTTTACCATAACTAAATTTATTCTAAACTACTTTGAAAATTTACATTGCACAAAACTGTTTAAATTTCATGTAAACAGATTAATACTTTCATTGACTTTGTGAACTTTTCATCACAACAACTTCAACATACAATCTTTCATTTAAACTCACAAACACCTCAAAAAGCGTTTATAAAGGATTTAAACACCACACAGATTTCATTTCCAAATCTGAATTCATTCCAGCATAAATCGTTGTATTTTCTTATGCTATATAAATGAAAATTTGTTTGTTGCTATATAATATTGTTTTGTGTTCTCAATTTTGTTCATTGCTCTGTCATTCGTTGAAGAAGTAATTAAATGTGTTGAGAATTTACGTTACCTTGAACACGCAACCGAATTCACTCTACAAATTGTAGCTAGTCCCGACGTAACTCTACAGATGGAAACCCCAACGTTACACTGAATAATAATCCTCTACAATATAATAACTTGTTAATTTTTTTTTCAGGTGAAACCTGCTCGTGTCTACCAAGATCCACCAATTTACTGCCCTTAAACGAATCTACAGTGAATATAAATATTAAAAAAAAATTAGATCAGTAAAAAAAAAAAATATCCAGACTGATAATTTTTTAAGTACTAGACAAAATAAACAATTTGAATTTATTCATTTTGCTTTTGGACATAAGACTGATTCTACCATCACAGTTATCATTTTTATCAACAAGAACTGAATTTCTTCAACGAAACAATCTTACAAAAACATTTGAAGAGAAGTTTATACTGAATATATTCATTTCATCCTAATTTTAAGTGTAAATAACCATTTTCAACATTTCTATATTAAAACCAGAATTACTGTTGAAGTCTCGACAGTGCAGCTTCATCTGCTTTACATAACGCCGTTTAAAGAAATGGACAAATTTTTGTTTATTAATTACGTATTTGCTTTCTGAGTCAACAACGCCATATTGCTTCCTCCTTTCTTGATTCTATAAAAAGCAATTTTTTTCTTTAATCACACCTAGCGAAAATCTTTTGTACAATCGTTGATCTCTTCATCAAGCAATATCAGTCGTATATGAGAACGGAAGAAAATTCTTTTAGTAGTTTCAGATATAAAGACTTCACACCTTATTCACTGAAATACAAGACTTCCATACAAGTTGTTTGGAAAGAACGCAATCTTTGTAAATAGAACTAAATCTATGCTAATATACAAATAGAAAAAAGAAGACTCAATGAAAGTTTATATTGACGTTAAAATCATTGTTTGAAATCATTAAAGTATTGTTTATACAATGCCGTTTACAGAATCTTGATGCTAATTTTAAACTCATCATTTCAACGACTGTCCTCAAATTCAATACGCAAAAGGTAAATTATAATCGGCATTAGGTAAACGAACATATTGAGTGTTACTGGCCAGTTTATTATATATATATATATATATATATATATATATATATATATATATATATATATATATATCCGAGAGAATGATAGTTATTGACTTAACTTTGACCCGAGATTTTCACTGTATAATATTCGAGTAGTTGAGGTGAATAATGGAATGGAATATATATATATATATATATATATATATATATATATATATACTAATAGGACTGTATAGAGATGATGAACTCATCTTCATCCCTAAGAGTAATGGTCCAATAACAACGAAATTACAAAAACAAATTATCAGGGCCTTCAAATTCCTAGGGTTTAAAATCGAGATTTCACCTAACCTTAAAAAAGTTGACTACCTAGATATCACCCTTAACCTTAACAATAAAACCTTTAAACTTTAACATAAAGAGAACGAAAGCCCCAACTATATTAATATCGATTCTAACCACCCCAATGCATTCCTAAGACAAATACCCACCACCGTTTGCACCAGGATTAGTAAACTATCGTCCAATAAAAACATCTTTAATAAGAATAAAGAACTATACGAAAAAGTGGTTTTCGCGACCACAAATAGTAATACCGATACACAAAAAGTGGAATGTAGGTGTAAAAATAGGAAAAGAAAAATCACTTGGTTCACCTCTCCCTTCTGCAAACTGTCAAGTATCAACATCGAACAGTACTTCTTAAATTTAATTACTAAACACTTCAACAAAAAAATCCTCTAAATAAATATTCAACAGGAAGTAAATCAAAATTACCTACTCCTGCACTGACAATATGTACCAAATTATTAATTCCCTTAACAATTACATTTTAAGTAAATTCCATGGGAAAAAAACTAAATCTAACATCGAAACCGAAAATTGTAGAATTAAGGAAAACTACCCAGTAGAGGGCAATAGCAGATCCACTAGGATAGTATACCAGGCAACCATTACCCCTAAAGAAAATATGACGAACCATAATATTTACATCGGTATTTCTGCAGGAGAATTTAAAAAATAGAATCAATACACATACACTCATTCACCAATCCAAAATTAAAACACCAAACAGCCTTTCGAAAAAAATTTGGGAATTGAAGGAAAAGGATCTGAATCCTCAAATAAATTGGAAAATTCTAGGTTTCGCGAACACACCAATAGTTTTAGGGATAGGTTCAAGCTATGATCAGAAGGAAAAAAATCAAGACAATAAAATATAAAGATCAATGCGAACTATTAAATCAATGGAGAGAACTAATCACGAAATGGTGACATAGAAATAGATTTAAAATTACATAAGAATACATGTGTATATGTGTGGATAGTGGCATATATGTATGGACATGTAAATGTACATATATGTATGTATGAAGATATGTACGGATATAAGTGTGTTGGACAGCATGATTTATTCCATTGGGTGCACTGGTATTACCCACAATCTATAAATCTATAATTCAACTAATTTACATTAATCATAACGGGTTTAAGTTTAAATCTCCCATCGCTTATTAATAATGATAGACTCTTGTAGTACAAAAACTATTTAGTGTGAATCCTAGAAAAAACACACTTGGGACTCGTATAAGAAACGCCACATAGTAGGAACTGATAATTAACTACAAACAACGAAAGGTTCTAGCCATGAATAAACTCTAAATAAATAAACAATGCTCCGAGACACTTAGGGGCTGATGATAGCCGCGTACAAAAGGGCTTTGACATAGACTATTCCATGTTGAGGTAATTTTTGTTTTTTTGCTCTGTATATATATATATATATATATATATATATATATATATATATATATATATATATGTGTGTGTGTGTGTGTGTGTGTGTGCGTCCGTGCGTGTGGGTGGGTGCAACAGTAGCGCTCCTAACAAATCTTTATCACTTGATGATTGTGGAGTCTAAAACACTTACTACTAACACAGCGCGCTGCATTAATAGCTATTGTGGTTATCTGTTAACTTTCAAATGCTGATTTCTAAGGTTGCAATCAGACGTTCAACATTTATGAAGGTTAGCACAAAATGTCCCTGTCTTCTCTCAGACTAAGACTGAGATGTGGCTTAGAATATGCTAAACAAATAAACTTTGGTTCGGTTTTAGATTTTTATCTAAATTCATTCCAGGATCACTGTGTGAGCGAGCGAACTTTCTTTATAAATTATTCTTATCTCCATAATCGTATCCAATCATGGAGGAAGTCTAACTAGGCAGTACCTCTCTCTTGTGTGTAGCGTTAAGGTTAATCCCCACTACCTGAGACATTCATAAATAAAGAAGTACTAATGGGGCTGGGCTATTTTAAGCTTTTGATCCTATGCATGTTTGGGGTCTTTACTTTAAACTTGACTTTGTACTATATTCCATTCTAGTTGGCGTTCAGATAAATAATGTTATTTCCATCGTGTCGTTATTTCTGCTTTATGTTGTTTCCACGATTTTGTTATTCGTTAAAGAAATGTATAACAGATTATATATTAAAGAGAGTAAAGGTCATCTAATAGCATTCGCCAAATAAATCGGACACTAAATCTTTTGAGCTTTAGACCAGTATTTTATCTTCACAACCAAAGGTTTCAGGCGACCACTCCAGAGAATCAAGTGACAACTCACGTAATATTACCGAAATCTCTTCAGACCAATTTCATTCTTTTATGGGTTGAAGAGTTTCAATTTATTGCAAGAAATTTTAGCATCGTTCTCAGTGCATCGTTGATTATACAAATGATCGTCACATTCAAATTCTCGCACAACTTTCGGATAAGATACTCATTGGTAAAGTTTTTTGCAGAATCCCATCAAGACAATAAAATCTTAAACTACCAAGTCTTATTTAGTGAAGTGAATGTTAAAATCTTTGAGAAAATAATCTGCAAAAGATTCTTTCTATTGAAGTTCATTCTTTTTCTTTTTTTTCAGCTTAATCAGACGAATTTGAATGACCGAAATTAATTTCTTTAATAAAAACCTTTTAAACATATATAAAGTTTTCATATTATCATCACAAATGAGGAATGGCAGTTTATTTTATATGTATATATTTTGTATGTATATGTTTTTTTCTTTCAAGGTTCATGGAAACAAAATTAAAAAGACGAATGGTTAAACAAACGGTTCTCCCGCTTCAAACCATTCAGACATACTGTTTATGCGTAAAACCTTGATAAAAAATATAAAATGTCTAAGATAATAATTATTCAGTAATGTTTTTTGGAAAACTATAAACATAAATAAATAAAATAATTTTAATAATTTTCTTGGTCATATTCAGAAGTAAAAAAATCTCCGTTGTTTTCGGAAATAAAGAATTTGTTTTTCTTCATAGAACTACTTCTTAGATATACTTTTTTAATCTTAAACTAACCTCACAAAAAACGAAACCCAAAGAAAGTATTTTTAGGTTGTTAAGACCTCAGTGTGGACGGGGATGTAAGAGTGATTCCAGAATACCAAAGAAAGAATAAATTTTTTGAGTTCTGTGCTTAGGGATATTTTCAAAATAAGAGAAATTGTCTTTTGCATAGTGAAACGTTTATTTTGTGAGGCACTAAAAGAAATATATATGACTCGCTCGAAAGAGAACGAAAACATTTTAATAATTAAGTCCTTAATTACATTCATTTTTCTTCGTCTTTTATTTCGTCACCTGGTTAATGTTTTTTTCTGGTTGTTTGATGGCAATTAATATGGCGGCGCTGTCTTCCATGCGGAACTTGTGCTTGTAAATACAAGCAGGTGTAATATCCACTCTCAGGGGTCCTTAGTATTCACTAGATACAAGTTAGTTTACTTGCACAGGTGAAAATCTGTTCATGTCTTCATTAATTATTCGTTAATATTTGTATCAGGAAATTGATGAAGAAATAATATATATTTCATTTCTTCCTGCATGTATGGCGTCTAAAGACAGTCAGCAAGAAAATTCAAAATGAAATATATGTTCGATTCTAGTTTTTTTGTTTGTTTTTGTTTTTATCCTATTTTCACTCCCATTTGTGTCTCTCGCTTAAAATAGAGTGATTGCCAGGCATCCAAAATAAATTCCAGCACTCTACAGTATTTTTTTAAATTTTGTAAATTATGTCATATGGATTTTCAATTTTTCGGTATTTTGAATTTTTTAAATTATTCTTTTTACCTTTCAGATAAGGTCTGGTTTACTAGAATTGGAAGAATATCATAATTTTTACTTCTATTTTCAAGAATAGCGTATATTTTTGTTCAATTTATTTACAATGGCCAAATTGAATTCGCTTGCACAGTCATTGTTTTATTATCCTAGTTCTAACGAGTCCAATGACATTGACCCTCATCGAAACTTTTAAGCTCTTTTCAATACTATCTTAGAATTCCTAAATGATAGTTGCTTGATATTTGAAACAAATTTAACTCTGCTAAGCTGATTAGGATGTCCGTAATAAATTATGTTTTTTGTGAGTCCAAGGTCATAATCAAGGTCTGGAACGATCCTTAAAACTATTGCCGATAAAACTGAAAATCCAGATGACAATATCTCGAGATATATACCTGGAGCACCAGACCAAATATAGCAGAAATATTGAATGCACGCATGAGTGTTAGATTTATAAATGTGCAAGATGGATTCTGACGAGAAAAATTGTCTGGCACGACAGTGAACCAACCTTCTTAGCAGCAGACCTAGCGATTGATTAACATGTGATCACTCCACTTCATGTCAGTAGAAAAAGTGAGACCAAGATTGCGGAATGATTTTCTTTCCCCTGGGAGTTAGTATCAGCCATGCTAATGGGGGATAAAAATGTTTCTCTATTATGATTAAAGGGTAGCAGTTTCATTTTGGGAGTGTTAAAATTTACAAGCCCTTTCTTGCACTAGTTAACAACTGATTGAATAGCATGTGTGAGAGCAGGTGCCAGTTTTATTTTGTCGGACCTATCGGACTTTGTGTCATCATCATAAATATCCAGTTTTAAACTGATGACATCGAAACACTGTCTTGTTTATTTATACCTATGGCTAAACTAAATAAAACAAAATGTCGTTCGTATATAGAACAAAGAAGCCATAAAAATTTAAATACCATGTGTGAGAATTCAAAGTTTTAATAAACCTACTACTTCCAAACAGAAAAATTTAGTGGCTTAAAGAAACACCTAGAAGACTTGAGAATTAAATTTAACGTAAAGTCATTAAAGTTTTAGAATAGTTAGAAAAAAAGCATTGAATTTCAAATTCCATCTTTTTGACTTATAGTAATAAATTTGCTTTCAACATTTATGTCCCAGCGTATGCGCGGGCTTCTCGTGCACGTATTGCGTCGTTTGAATTATTGCGTCAATGATCATATCCGTGTTTTTCTTTTCCCTTATACTGCGCGTGTTTCTTTTTCTTTCGTCCTTTCCTGGCAGAAGGCGGAGTTACCATGCTTTTCATACATACATGTATTATTGCGTGTGTATTTTGGTACACATGAAGCTTTGACTGCAACAGGGAACAAGAAACAATTAGTAATATGCGACCACTTATCCGGAACCTTGCCGGTGGTCTGTCTGACAAGGGGAAGCCGGCTGTTTGTGTTGTCGTCACAGTCACCGCTCCTCAGTCAGTAATTTCAATACAGTTGATTAGTTTACTAAACGACGACCGAGTAAAGAAAGTAAGATCGAACACTGATTATCACAAGACAAATGTATGTTTCTCAACAAAGTCTATTATTTTATTTATTAAGAAGGCTGGAAGACGTCACCAGAAGAGAATTCTATTAGATATTGTTGTTAATAATACAACACATAAACGTTCGATAAACCTGTGGGCGGATTGTATAACTTCAGGTGGATAAAATATAGAAAAAAGTCTAGGCTTCGAAACAGGTAAATAAACATTTTATCTTTTTTTTTCAATTATTTGAAACAGAATTTTGGAGCAATTCTTTGTGAATAGACTCCTTCACATGTTTGACAGAAAGTAAAAAATGATAAAAGTAAAAAAAAAATTAAATCGATCTTTAAATGATTTAATAATAATTGTGAATTTGCTTCTCTTGATGGACGTCATACATATACGTCGTTATTTTGAACATTTCTTTCGGTAAATTTTTTCTATGTTCTTTATTTTTGAACACACACGTAGCCACCTGCCTATGTGTGTAGACACATGAAACAAATGTTTCATTTTTTTTCTTTTAATCTGACGCTAAGATCATCAAATGATTTTATATGTATAATATAAAAGACCACCAACTATACAATTATCAGCAAAAATGGCCTTTTTTAAAGGTCAAGTCTATGAACAATATTACAATCCTAAACTGTTAAAATTGCGCACAACTGTTGACTTTTGTTTCAAGATAAATTGTAAACTTAGTTTAGTAAAGAAATTCTAGAAAACCTTTAAAGTTGTTGCAGAGTTTAATGAAAAAAAAAACCCCGAAGAAAATATTTTTGTTTTTGGTTTGTAGTGTTTTGCTTTGTTTTTATTTTATGTTGGTCAATGATATCAGGAAATGGGTGATTACCCCACGATCAAGATTAAGTGTGTAAGTGAATTTAGGCTTCAATATATAAAAATGTGCGTATGGAGAGGCGATAAGAAAATGTTGTGGCGATGATATAATTGTCAGTCCTTTCAGCTGATTTTTCATGCGTGGTTAGTTGTGAATTTTTCTTTTCTGAAAGTTAATCATGGTGACAAAACTTTTCCCATTGAAAACAAATGTGATTGTCATTTTTTGAACAGACGCCAATTCCAGTGACATCAATGTTCGTCTTTAGAATTCAAGTTATCGTTTATATTGGATTAAAACTGGGGAGACTTGGGCAGCATTACACTCGCATTAGCGTTCTTATCGACAGTTTTATTACGACAAGGTTTGTTTTTTTAAATAATTGATGAAACGAGTACAGTGAAACTTGGATTAATTATTAAAGTATTTTACTAGGTACCTCCACTTTTCGCGGAAAAACAGCATAGCGTCATGAAAAAGGCCACAAACTTGATAAAAATAAAGTTTTATCATCAAAATGTTATGTTATTATTAAGATGAGAGACCAAAGTATTTTTTGTTGTTTTTTAAAAATTTTAATCCTTTCTAACACGTTCGAAATCTTGTTTTGTTTACGTCATCGGGGTGGCGTACATTGACTTTTTGCGCTTTTTCCGTTGAAAACATTGATTTGAAAATTCTTGTAAAAATCAAATAATTGTCCGATTTTAGTGAAATTTTCAGGACTTATTCACATATTCACAAATGAATTAAAAAAATTTTAATTTGTTTTTTAGAAAATTTTGTCATATATATATATATATATATATATATATATATATATATATATATATATATAATTTTACATATGTTACCGACCCCCACTTACTTAATTTCATAAATTTTCGCAAAATACCTTTCTATTTCCTGAATTTTTTATTCGTTAAAAGTAGGACTCCTTTGAGAATGTAAATTATCTAATTTGTTTTCAAACTTTCATTATTCTAACTGAAAATCTGCTCTGAATTGAAAAATAATAATTGTAATAAAACTATGACATTATTTAATTAGAAAAGCTTTTAATTGCTTTTATAAATAAGTTATATTAAGGACACTACTGTCTGAAGAAATACAATTTTTCTGATGAATAATGAATTTTTACAAGAATTTTTTTCATTGTTTTAAAAATTTTAATTGTAATAAGTTATAATATTTTAAAAAATGTGTAAAATTCTGTATTGGGCTATTTCCTCGAGGTGATAAAGTGGAAACGAAATTTACGAATCCCAAATTGAAAAGATTAACAAACATAGTTCTACTATTCTATTTTAAAAATTATTTCTTATTTAATTCGTTCCCTTTATTCATCTATGGAAGGCTAAACGTGACATTATTATGAAAAATTCAAAGATATTTGTCCCTTTACAGAAAAATTAAGAAAATTTTATATTATTTTAAATTTTTTTATTTTCACATAAATCATCTTCGAAAGGTAAATAAAAGTCAATAAAATATTAGATAATTGCGGAAAATATGTTCATTTGTAAAAATAACTAGGCAGTTAAAAACAAAAACGTTCACTTAGATTTTGTAAATTTATGTCAATTCTGGTCATCCATAAGACCTGTCAGCACCTCAAAAACTTACAGATACGTCAGTAATGATCAAAGAAAGATAGGACCCATCAAGAAATTATTGTATATTATTTTTTATGCTATAAGTGAGTAATATTTATTTCAAATCAGATTAATTTAACTTTAAATTTTCTAATTTTATTCAAATAACATGTCAGAAATATATATATATTTTTGGAAAAGTTTTAAAATGGATGCATTTGTTTTGTTAAAAAATTTCTTAAAGTTAAGAAAATGGCCGCTTTTAAGAAAATTTTAAGAAATCGACCAAATATTTGACATTCCAATCTATATAATTTTTATCTGAAATACACCAGAATATTTTACTTACTGGAAATATTAAATTTCATACTTTAGCTTTCAATTAAAGCTAAAATGAAATCTTCAAGAATGCTTTTTTATTTTTAAAAATTCATTCTAAACCATAGGTATCGAAAATGTATGCCGAAAAAGTGGGGGTACCTACATTTTATCGAACTAAAATGACGTTAGTTACCATTAAAAAAAAACTTCAAATCTCTTCAGAGTTTCTACTTCTAATATCAAAGGTGAGTAAATCATATCTTTCCAGAAAAAGACTTTGAAACGAGGGCACCAAAGCTTTGAGGCTATAAATGGATCACCAAATTCTGTCAAATTTCCTTCATATTCCGAATATCGTTGTCATACTGACAGTTTAATACTAGATTTAAATAATATTTTCCCTAGGTTTTTGCAAATAGTTTTTTCACTAAAGTTTCAATGGCGTTAAAATTTTAAATGTTATTTGATCAAGTGGTAAGCTTGAATGTGATGAGTCTGTTCACTACTGTCCCTACGGATGATGCTTTATCGGTGGTTCGAAACTGGTTGGAATCAGACCCTTCCCTTTGAGAATTTATCATTCTAATAGAAAAACATGATGAAAATGTTAACGTTCTATGTACAGACAACATTCTTCTGACTAGAGTCTGACATTTACCAACAAGAAGAAAGTTTGGCTATGGGTTCTTCATCTTCACCAGTGGTGGTGAACATATGGAATATTTTAAGGAAGTGGCTTTAAGAATTGTACCTCTAAAGGTAACAATATAGCTAATATATGTAGATGACACCTTCATACTCTAGCCTCACCAGGAAGCTGTATAAATAGTTCTGGACCATGTGAACTCAATAAGACCTTTGATCCAGGTCACAATAAAAAACACAATAATCAGCAAGCTTTCCTGGATGTACTCGTAAGTTGAGCAGAGAATTGTTCCAGACATCTGTATATCACAAACCAACTTTCATCGGACACTATCTTAACTTCAGTTCCCACCATCCATATAGTTAAGTAAAGAGATCGTCCAGTGCCTACAATAACCGTGCAAAAATCATGTGGCGATCAAAAAACATACAGGAATTGATCAGCATTAAACTTACCCTTTAAAACAACAACTACCTTGCAAACATAACATAAACTTCTACAGTCAAAAACAGAAGGTTCAAGAAGGAGAGTCAGAAAACTGCCACAGTCTGTCTTCCTTACGTCAGCGGCTTATTGGCGAAGATTCAGAAGAGCTGCAGACCATATAACATCACGGTAATATTTAGAAGTAGCTCTACACTACGGAGAAATCTCTGCCGAGTCAAACCGAACACTGAGGGGAATACGACCAAGAACTATGTGTACGTCATTCCTTGCAGCTGTGGAAAGGAATTAATAACCACCACCTAAAAGTAAGGCTGGAGGAAAATCGAAAAACCGTAATTAGGGGTGAGACAATCAAATCAGACATCGCTGATGATGTATGGAAGGAAAAGAGTAGCCAATCGAATGCTGTAAAAATACTAGACAGTGATAAACACTGAAGAGTTAGAAGTCTGAAAGAATCAGCGCATACGCGAGGTTATGATGTCCTACTTGGTAGACCCAGCATAGAAATAAATAAGATATGGGGATCGTTAAGAAAGAAAGAAAAAACGAAAGTGAAATGACAGGAGGTTTTCACTTGCAGCAGCCGTACAAGAGATGAGAAGTCACAGTGAGTGTACTTAAGCAATCAGTAATTGAGCCGTACTAAATAAGAACTAGATAAGATATTCCTATTTATGTTCAACGGAATGAGAACACTCTACCCCGTTGGCCGAAATTTCCTGAAGAATACCTGGATCTACAAGCACCTGATGAACAAACAACGAGAACAATAGTCCATATGCAAGTAGTGATTGTATGTAGGTAGGTGAAAATCAGAACAAGGATGACTACCTCCTCCTCATTTTAGGTTGTGTTAAAATTATTGTAATACACAATATTAAATATTTACTAGATTTGTTCAAATATTTTTAAATCTATGAATGGTAGTCCAGACTTTGAACAAGGACATTGGCATTTATTTCCAGTACTTTCTAGTCACTAATTCATTTCTGATATTGTCGGGTGAGCTAGTCTTGTCGATCAGTCGTGAATACGATCATTACTAAGCGCTCGGTGTTTGTGGCCTTGTGCCAAATGTAAGCAACACTAAGTAAATAATTATTTCTGACATCCAGATGACAACAGCCTGCGTTTTTCAAGTGCAGCTTCAAATATTGTGTAAATAATCTAAATATTGTCGGCATTAATCATTCAAAGAGAGTAATTAGTAAAATAAGTTGTTTCATTACCACTCCCTCTCTTATTTTTCAGGCTTGAATAATAAAGGAAAATTAGTTTTATGCCTTTCCAGCACGAAAAGAGATTTTTACATGAACGTTCCGCAAAATGTTCTTTTTATCTTCAGATGCTCTTTAATAAATTTAAGATCGGTATTCCAGAAGAAACTCTAAAATGCATTCTTGTATCTATAAGTCTTAAAAAAGAAAATATCAAAAACAAAATCCAGTAAGATCAAAGAAACCACCGCTTTTTAACAACAAAATGTTTTTAAATTAATGTACAGGAAAAATCATTAATTTCTTTTTCTTCTATTCCACAAGGATAAGAATTCACTTCGACCACTTCTACAAGAATTCACTTCTGTGTTTATTTGTGTTTAGTGATTGAAATTTTATGTAGCGAACAATTCAAACAACTAGGGCGATACACATACTTTCCACGTCCATGACAGTTACATCGATTTCAAATTTAGCACCAAAAATAAAAGTGGCGTTTTTAGATCTTTGCAAAGCCGTTTTAATTCACACATGTACAAGTTTGAAAATGATTCCTAAAACTTCAATGAATGAATATCTCTCGGTGAGTGAATGTCGCGAGTCTGGTTCACGTTAACAGAGCCAACCTTGATTTCCTTCTTTATTTTCCTCTGGACACAACGTGGTGGTTTCCTTACGGGTCCCTGCCCTTGTTAAGCTAGACTCTTTTCACCCTCCTAGCTAATGTGAGAAATTGTTGTTCCCAGCGTGTTCTAGCGTTCTCTTTTATTATGTCAAGATTCCCAACATCCACAATTTATTTTTGTCCCCTTTTTATCTTAACCGGTCTTTGATATTTCTCCACGCCGTAATTTATATATTTTTTTTTATCTCCCTTGCCCCTTGATTCTGCTTAGCGGCAGTATACAGTGGTCACTCATATTTTTCTGTGAGGTGGGCGGGTCATACTAGCATATTTTATTTTTAGTTTGAATGTTTTGTTGTAGTTTATTTTCTTTATTGGATTCATCCCCATCCCCATTCATTTCATGTCATAGATTTTTATATATTTTTGTTAAAAAAGGCGGAAAAAAATACAAGACAATTTGCATTTTACCAAATTTTTATGTCATATTGTCTTAGTAGGATCCCTGTAAATATGCGGTATTGTGGTGTATGTTGGATTGCATGGGGATAGATGAGTTCTTGCGGTGACTGTGTCATTTGTAAGAATGTATGGATTATGAATCAGATAAGCTAGGTTTAGGATAGTCAGCCGTTCCTAACTTCTCCTTTTCATTACAATAAATAATGACTCTCTCTCTCCCCATTCAAAAATATTTGTAGATATTTGCTGAACGCAGTATATGTCGGATCAAGCCAAAGTGACACTAGGTTATTTTGAAGATTCAAAATACTTGCACATTATGAATGGCTTGAGAAACCTGGAGAGATTTTGGTAAACACCTCGTTTGTATAATGAAGGGAAGACTAACAATGAATAGTTAAAAATTTTGTCTTGTATTCAAATATTCTTGATACGTAATAAGTTTTGACAGGCATGAATTCAAAGTACCCTATATCCTGTTCATTGTCATTCACCTGAATGTCATTGAAACAGTTCCGAGAAAAGACGCGAGAACAGCCGTTATTTATACGCAAAAAAAAAAAAAAAAAAAAAGCACGTAAGAGCAAATCTTTCCGCTGACTGTAAAACAGACGTGTTTGGTGCTTCAAATATAGTTGCCTTTCTTATAAATGTTAAGGTTCTTCACACTTGGCACAACACAATCTTCTATCTTATCTTGTCTCTGATGGACAATATTAAGTTTAGAAAATAACTTGGTAAAACTAAAGCGATATCTTCGTTTCAATCCTTGCAACGCAAGTAGAAATAACGGTGATTTTTTTTTTTTTAATATTTTTACTTTACTTACAAATCAAATTGAAATGGGAAGATTTTCTTAATCATTCACAGTAATTGTTTACTTGTCTTGAAAATCAGCATTTGAAATCCTAATATTTTAGCAGGGATCGAATTCTAACTCCTGACAATAGTAGGAAATGCACCACGGCTTCGGTTTGAAGTCATTATTCTAACTTAATTACATTCTGTCGCTAAAATATAGTAAACTACGTGAGTTCTGTGTCTGAGGTCACCTTTTGCTTGAGAGTGAAATTACATACAATACGAACAATTCTGCCTACGATTTTTTTTTCGTAATGTTTATATCCTTAAAATGCAAGATTTTGTAAATCCATGAAACTTTTAATCATTTTGTCTGAATTTATTATTTCTCTTATTTTTATTTTCGTTTCGAAGATTGGAGTAAAACCTTTCACTCCTTCATTTTCCCATCGCTTATTTTCAGCATTTGATAATTTTACAAATATCGTTCAGTCCAGGATATTTATTTGCCAAAATATCATGCCTATCTTTTAAACTTTGAAGTAAAGAAAACGAAAAGTAAATTTTGTTATTTATTTGAAACGTAGAACTTTACTGTGTATCATTATCCTATACTTTTTGCTAATATAAACCTTTTTTTGTTCAGTGCGCATGTCTCATTACAGTTTTATGCTGCGATGTAAGTTTTCTTTGGAGAAAAATGAACAAATGAAATTTACTGAATTACAGCCGAGTCTGCTTTTTCATTTTTCTGACCCTGTTCAATCACGTGATAATTTAAAATCTCCCACCCTAATCTTCTTGACCAAAATATTCATTTTCTGTTATGGTGTCGTTCCATGTAACAAAAATTAGACTATTTCTGGCCACAAATTATTGATCTATTTTTTGTGCCTTATTAATCTATATTTCACTGTTTATTTACGGATTTAATCTGGTACAGATTCACTCAGTGCGGTTCAAATTCGCTACATTGTAAACCGAGACATGCATGACAAGCTTGCTTTCCAACTTCATTTTGCTTTTATACTGAAATAAACATTTGTGTACTTTACGTAGAATTTATAAAATTGGCTCTACTTCCAACCTGTCAGAAAATTAATACAATACATCGTAAGTTTCGAAATTTTTTTCATGATACCTCAGAAATCTAATCTCAGAAAGTAAAATGACTAGAAAACGTATTTTCACCCATATAGGCAAATTATTTGATAACGTATATATACGAGGGGTCCTGAGAATTTCTAAGCATGACCTATTTTACAAAACCTGATCAAACATCAGATTTTTTTTCTTAGACTCCTTCTTGCTCGGTTTGAGAACTTTTCAGCGCCCCCGTCACTTCGTATTAATATTTGAATCTTTGCCCTTTGTGCATAGCGGTGTCCTTGTTACGCTTAACTAACAGAGCGATATATAATATATTTGCTATAAGGTGATACCAACTTTTGACCTGACCGTTTGAATTTATATGTCAGCTATCAATTTTACTAGTATAAGTATTCATCTGGAGAGACATTGTATTCATGAACAGTCTGTTACTTGAATTTAATGTTAGGAAGGGTGGCGGAGTGAAATTCAGCAATTACTTGCTGGGTTGCTAGATAAGACTTTGTTTTCTACCACTTCTAGATATAATGTAAGAACATGTTCTAGATTGTTACGGCCAAAATGTTATCCAACGTCTTATATTTTGACTTAAACATTTTTAGCCTCGGTACAAAATGAAAAGGTAGAAGTGGAAAGTAATTGCTTTATCAGCTCGAACTTTTACCAGAAGTAAAAAACAAAAACAAAATAGTGATCAGTTTGTTTGGTGGTCGTGTTCAAGTAAATATAAACTCCTACCATAGCACAATGGATAGCAACTTTGTTTGACTGGCCAATTCGTTAGTAGTCACTCATGAAGCAAAACCTTTATCTACTCTCTGTTTAGTGTGGCACACAGCGTGGATCAAACTCTTTACACACGTGAATAGCCAATTGATCTATCACGAGTGTTTCACATGAGTTTTTATTGTTAAGGTTTTCAAATGATTCAGCAAAATGTAGAGGTTATCAACTCATACCTTCGGGAGAATAGTCGTGGCACCCCTCACCCGTAGAAATTGAGTGAATGGAAATAAATTTTGGGGAAAAAAAACGAGATAATTTTGTTTGCTGTTTCACTTTCTATTCAACTGCTAATTTTTTGATATTAGATATGCGCAAAAGTTTCAAATTTAAAATCATGTTTTTTTTGTTTGTTTTTTTACTGTGTATTCAAAATCTAGTTTTTTTTTAAATATAGCACTAGAAACTTGTACACACACTTGACAATCTGTGTATTGATTAACATATGATTAGGTAACAGTAGTTGACGAACACAAATGTTGGTAACGAACCGAAGTAAAATGTGAGAAGCGTTTAATGTTTATTGGAATTAAATGTTGAAAAGGAATTAAGATAATTTTGAGAAATAGTTTGTTGGGTTAAGGAAGCGAACTTGAATACTAAGTTGGAAATAACATAGTATAATTGGATACAGTTCTGTACACTCCAGCTACTACAGTTGGCAAGTTGGACCAAAATGAAGTCATATTTTCTTTTTATTTTGTTTTTGACCAAAGTCAAAAATTATTTTCTAAAATTGAGATTAAGTTGTTTGTATAAAGATCATGATAGATATGGTTATTTTCTAAGCGTAGCTTAAGTGCGGCACAATTTATTGCTTTTACTTTAAAATATCACAGAAAAGCATTTTTAACACGGAGGTGGGTGTTTTTATGAAATATTCATTTATCGAGAGCTTAATGCTTAGTCTTTTTAAGGGTACATAGTTGTAAAAATTACTTGACGAATACAACGTGAACGCATTTTTATATAATTCTTTAACTACCCTCTAATAATAAAAATTTAGGAAAATATTCTAAGTAATCTAATATTTTATTGAATTAAAGAACTTTGGCTTTATAGTCCTACCTACGAAGACACTTGCTAGAAAATTACCAATCAATTTTTAATTTACTATAGTTACTGCTCTTATTTTCTGATAATATCGTGTATGGACGCCTGCATTTCCATAAATCAGCACGTTTAAACACACACAAAAAAAAATCATTTTACTGGGGATAGCTGAATTGAAAAGTTTTTTTTTCATTTATTATTAGTAAATATTGTTAATACAGTGTAACCCGGATATAAGATAAACCCGGATATAAGAGAGATTTTCAATGGTCCCAAATTAGAGCCTGTGTTAATGTATATATAATAGACCAAACCCGGATATAAGGGACTTCATCTCCGGTCCCGACAAATCTCTTATATCCGGGTTACACTGTAATAGCAATATCCCCTAAACGCTACAAATTAATACAGAATTTTAAAAGATTAAAACTTTATAAATTATTATAATTAAAATTTTTAAAAAAATGCAAACAATTTTTGTAAAATTATTCATCGAAAAATCTTTTTCTTAATAGTTCCCATAATATATTTTATTCATAAAAGCAACTAAAATCTTTTCTAATTAAATGGTGTCTTAGTTTTATTGCATTTTTATTTTATGTTTCGGAACAGATGTTCTGTATCTAGTCGACCTGCTTAACAAAAACAGATTTAATGATTTAAAATCTCCAAAGACTTGTCCTTATAACTAATAAATATTAAGCGATACAAAAAAGAAGAGAACGAGTAACAGATGTCTTTCCTCTTAATAATAAAGATTTTGACGATAGAAATTTGTTTTTATTAGATTTGGGGCATTTTTTCATCATCAATATTTTAGCGAATCTTTGAACCATATTCGCTGTTGGTTTTCTCGGAAGAATATTTTTCGGGAATTAGGTTACCTAAATTTTTCAGGCGACAAGCTGACCACTGAAACAATTATTTAACCAACAACTAAATTAAAGTAAGTATTCTAGTCTTCTTCGTCATTATTCCGAGACTTATGATCTCATCAAAATTTGTTTTGTTACAGATGTCTAGCGTGTTAATTTTTATCTCATTGGGACTTCTTCAGATCATATCTACATACAACGTGAGTGGATGAATGTCCAGACCACTGAACCAATTGCTACATCTAAGTCAGTGACCAAGGATTCTTGAATCTAAGATTGCCACGGAAAGACACAGTGCAAATTTTAGTGCTTGGAATAACATTCCTGCACCCACCGATCGTGTCTGTTTCAAACTGGTTATATGTAAGTGTTCAAATTTTACAAACGAAGGTTGTATGCTTTACTGAAATAAGAATGGTAATTACTGCTACTTTCTTTGGTTAAAAAGCAAAAGAAATGGCGTCAGAAAATCCCAGCATATATAAAAAAAAATTGACCGTGTGGAATGTAGAAATAACAGAAAATTCGAAGTATATCGTATGTGGGTGGTCGAATATAAAACGAATAGTTGTTAGGAACATTAACCATGTATTGTCAATTTTTTTCTTTGTACAACAAAGTTTTAAATAAATCTTTGTCTTCTTTGCTCCGCATTCGTTCAAATTCATCCTTTTTAATAGATTTAATTATGGACATAAATATTTATGAACAGCAACTTTTCACTTAAATCGAAGAACTAAATTCAGACACCAAATTTTTATATTTCTTGTTTAAAAGTAATTTGACCGACTAAACAGTTGACTATGGTAAATTATTGACTCTTAATTGTTAACCTCACTTATCGACACGGCAGGTGCACGTAGATTGATTGGAAAACGCGTTAAAAATAATTTGTCTTGCACAGTTGGAATTAATCACATTGAAAAGGTCAGCAAATTATCATCTTTAAAACTATAAAATCAATGAAAATTGGCTTTGTTTAGTTTATTTTGTATTGACATGCGTGGCGATGGTTATTTACTGCACTGTCAGCAAATACATAAATGTATTAGGTTGGCGCAAAAATAATATCGTTTTTTGACGTATTTTTAACGTCAAAAAACGATATTATTTTTACACCAACCTAATATGTATTTGAACGCATCGTTGCTTGTATGTCTTAGTGGAAATGTTTATCGAAGTATGTTGAGTTTGTGTTGTTCATGTCTGTGAACAGTGTTAAGCAACCTTCTTTTCTTATTACCTTTTAAGATCCTCCCGACTTTTTTTGTCCAGAACGCTGTCACAATTCCTCATCTTTTGGTATAACATTGTGTACATCGTATGGAGATAGTCGCGAGAGGCTTGCGACTGTGTAAAATGTGCTTTAACGTTGGAAATAATCACCCACAAAACCGCGCACTTTTGAACTATGTCAAAGTTGGAAATTGAGGATTAGGAAGCTCCAGCCCAGATATAGCAGCAATAGCGCATTATTTGTATGTTCTGACTCTTGTAAAGATAAAATATGGCAAGAACAGTAAGAAACTTTCTGGGGCGGTACAAGGAACCGACTATTTTTCCAGCATATTTAGCGATGGATTGTGTGTATGTATATATGTATATATATAGTTCCACTTGAGAACTGGGATGAGCTTTAGACCTTGAAGACAAGGTGCCTAATTGAGCGTAAAACCGCTCATCACGACTGGAGAAAATTCAGGGTCAGCTCGGTGAGAATTAAATATTTCTAGCTTTGTTTTGGAAATATTGGATGTTACAAACCAGTTTTTCCTCATTAAGCTTTTTGTAATAAGTCAGATGAGAGATCATCTACCACGATCTGATCATCTAGATTTTGGGAGGTACACCCATAAACTGTGGTATTATCTGCATTGATATTTTACTTACTAATTACCTGGGAATGTCCCTGTGTTAATTAAAATATTGTATTTATTTAGATAACTCTGTAAATATATAGAGGATGTATGAAACTGCAAAGAATATAACGATTTAAAAAATTGTGGTAAATTTTGTTAATATTTTATGGTTTATTACCATCTAGAAACTGGAGGCACATATAATTTAAAATGAAAAGTAAATGACATGTTGATAAATGACATCCGAATAAAAAAAATAATATAAGCCATACTTTTTTAATTTGTAAACTCTGTTGAGGATCAAAGATCACTACACACAAAACGCAACAATGAAAATTGTTAAAATGGACTAGTGGAGCGGGCCGTGAATGATCCTCTACGTGAGCGGCTCGACTTGTCGGAGGAGGAGTTTCGCTCCTTCTGATCTTGGGCGCCATAGGCGGATCACTGGCTCGGAATAGGCTGCCTCTCAGTGACATGTCCTTCATATGGGGCTTGGCGGATTTGTCAGACTGTGAACGATGTGATCTTGGCCTGGAAGGAAAAGGCTTCGCACGCCTTCTACCACTCGAGTCCGCCCCTTATGGGACCATGTCGGCGAGTTGACGGCTCGTATCTCTCTCGAAAAGCTCGTGCTCATTGATCGTGCATACAATGTATCCCCACCCGTATTCTGGGGTGAAACGAATGGTGTTTCTGACGCTGCTGGCCACGGTACGAATGGTGATTTGAACGACGCAGCAGGAGGAAGTATTGCGAGGCAACCGTCTTTCTCATCAGGATCTGATCCGATTCTTTGAGCATCAGCTCAAGATGAAGATCAGAACTGCTAGAAAACGCTTGCATTCAACAGTCTTTAGCGAAAGATGGGTGACTAGGGCTAGCTTGGTTCGTTTGAACGGGGCTAGCCTTGATTTTCTCTTTTAGGTCTACCTATGTCACATCGGGTCGGCTTCCTGTGGAGCCCTCCCCTGGTTAGGCTAGACAAGCTTTATGTACCTAGTTAATGTGAGTAAGTGTTGTTCCCGGCCTGTTCTCGGCCACATCTTTGGTTATGATTCAAGTTGAGATCCCCAACTTGTTTTGCCCCCCCCCCTTTTATCTCGACTGGGTCGGCTTTATATTTTCCCATATCCGTATATTTTTTTTAATCTTTTTCCCACTCCCTTAGCGAGAGAGCTTCTTGATTTTGTCCAATGGGCAGAATACAGCGGCCTCTCCTTTTTGAGGGTTGGGGTGGCCCTACTAACATCAGTTATGTTTCGTTTACTTTGTGTTGATTTTTAGTTTATTATTGGATTCATCTCCCTCCCCTCTCATTCTTTATTATTAGATTTTTATGCATAAGAATTTATTATCATTAAATTTTTATGGCATGGGGCGCGTTTTGTAGATTCCCCTTGAGAGGATGCGGTATTGTGGTGTATAGAGGATTGAGTGGTGACGGACGAGTTTTTACGGTGAATGTGGAAATTGTAACGAGTGAATAGGTCGTGAATCGGATTAGCTAGGTATACGATAGTTAGTGTCGACCAGCCTCAACCCCTCCCCTTTTTCGGCCATGTGCCACGATTGTATTTCATATAAATAAATATGACAATGTGTCGCTCCCATATTCTGGGGTGAAACGAATGGTATTTCTAACGCTGCTGGTCACGGCACGAATAGTGATTTGGACGACGCGACTGGAAGAAGTCTTGCGAGGCGACCGTCTTTCTCATCAGGATCTGATCCGATTCTTTGAGCATCAGTTCAAGATGAAGATTAGAACTGATAGAAAACGCTTGCATTCGACAGCCTTTAGCGAAAGGTGGATGACTGAGGCGAGCTTGGTTCAATTGAACGGGGCTAGCCTTTATTTTCACCTTTAGGTCAACCTGTATTGCATCGGGGTGGTTTCCTGTGAAGCCCTCCCCTGGTTAGGCTAGACAAACTTTTTGTGTACCTAGTTAATGTGAGTAAGTGTTGTTCCTGGCCTGTTCCCGGCTACATCTTTGGTTATGATCCAAGTTGAGATTCCCAACCTCCCCAGTTTGTTTTGGCCTCCTTTCATCTCGACTGGGTCAGCTTTATTGGTTCCCCAATCCCGTCTATATTTTCTCTTTTCCCTCTCCCTTAGCGAGAGAACCTCTTGATTTTCTTCAAAGGCAGAATACAGCGAAGGGTTGGACGGGTCCTACTAACATCAGTTATGTTTATTTTTGCTTTGTTTTGATATTTAGTTTTTGTTTTTCCCCTTTCAAGATCATTCACCCGATTTGTGTGTATGTATATATATAATATATATATATATATATATATATATATATATATATATATATATATATATATAAATTTGGTGCAAAAATAATGTCGTTTTTTGACGTTAAAAATACGTCAAAAAACGACATTATTTTTGCACCAACTTAATATAGTATCCGTGAATATATTGTGAATCCGATTAGTTAGGTATAAGATAGTGAAGACCAGACTCAAGCCATTCCCTCTTTTCGGCCTTGTGCCATAATTGTATTAATTTACAATAAATCTCAATAACTGTTAAAATGCGTAATTTTAAAGTTTCTAGACGCCAAATTGTTCAAGCGTCAATCAGTTACCGACGTCTGCTTTCTGATAGCTACGTTATTAGCATTTATTTATATCGAATTAAATAAATACAACTATTTTTCAGTCTATCTAATAAATTTTGTTAACAAAATATTTATTTATAGAAATATGTGATTTTCTTTAAATGTTAGTGCATGCAACAAGGTATGAATTGCTTATCTCAAAAACCCTGACAAATATATATATTTCCTGTCAAGTAGGATTTAATCTGTCTCAACGATTGCAGTCAAGTGTAATCTTGTTAGTCACTGAAATTCAAGTTGAATTTTTTAAACGAACACCCAACAGTTAAGTTTTGTCTTACTTTGATCGCAAAGATAAGCAGAGAAATAAGTTATTTGTAATGTCCATCACTATGGCGATGACCACTTCTTGACTAAAATGAATGTATTTATCCACATTGTAGTTTTTAAAAAAATTACCTCCTTGGCGTCTGTACGTAAAGAGTCTCGTGGGGAAGCCATATATTGTTTTTAGGCCGGCAAAAATTAACTCTAAATCATAGCGTGCATGTGATGTGGGTTGAAAAAGCTTACATATGGAGTGTACGAAAGACGGTGAGAGAAGAGGAAGTTAGTCTACAAACAGCAAAAGAATACGATAAATACAACATCTACATTTTGTCACTCAGAATTAGCGTCTACTAAGGAATTTAAGACAGTCTCTCGAATTTAAACTACAAGCTATTTCGGTGTATATATATATATATATATATATATATATATATATATATATATATATATATATATATATATGTTATAAGCACCGTGACGATATGGAGGGGAATCGCAAAGTAACTGTCGATATGGTGAAAACATTCAGTGGCGAAGGTGATCTGATGGCCGGGTTGGCGAAAGCGAAATTGGTAGTGAGACTGCAAAAAACCCACGACCTTGCAAGCTTTATGTCCCTGTTTTTAGAAGGAGACGCCCTGGACTTATATCTCGAAATGACCGAAGAAAATCAACGGGATGCAAAGAAAATAGAGGGTAAGAAAAAAACAGCTTTTACGGGCGGAGTTTTTTCTGCATATGCAAAGCTAGTGAAGATGCGGTGGACCGGCGAAGCCGTTGATGTGTATGCAACGAAAATACAAAGACTGGCGGAATTAGCAGGGTTTGAAGGAAGTGGGCAAGAGTAGATCGTGAAGCTTGCGTTTGTTAATAGGTTCCCGGAAAGTATTTCGGTGCCACTACAGCAGTTGCCAAATGTGGAGAAACTGGAACTCAGTGAAATAATTTCAACTGCAAGGGTGCTTACAGCCACTCGGAGACCAGAAGTAGTAGCGGTCACAAAACGAGAACCTAATCAGCGTGATGGAAGACCAAGAGTGATCAAACTATTTAGTGGCAAATGTTATAACTGCAAGGGTCCTCACTTGTTGAGGGAAAACAATAGGGGGCAACCGGTGCGCCGGCGGTTACCCCTTCAAATTAGCAATGGCGCAAACCAGAACACTACCAACAATAGAAGCGTTAATAGAAGGCATGAGAGCTAAGGCCCTAATTGATACTGGCAGCACCGCAACATTAATCCGGTCGGGTCTTTCGACTGATTGTAAGAGTACAAGTACTGTAAGAGCAGTGAATGGACGGGAGGTTGTGTGCAGAGGAATCAGGACAGTGACGTTGGAGGTATGTGGACGGTTACTGAGAATCGAGGCAATTGTGATGGAAAAGATCATCGATAGTATTAACGTCATTGTGGACATGGATGTTATCCGCCAGCTTGGAGGGTTACCGTCTATGGAAATGGTAACGTGGAGTTCAGAGGAGGAGATTGTGCTATGAACATACAACCAAACCGCAAGAGTAGCAAAAAAAAAAAAAGAAAAAAAAATCAATGCGAAGTGGTAGATAAGGACTTTGGTGAAAGTTTTGATGGAAAGAAGTGGACCGTGGAATGGAAATGGATTTCAGAACCCCCGATATTAAAAAACAACGTTAGTCACTATCATGCTAAACTGAGTTAGGAGAAGAAGGTCGAGTTCGACAGGGAAGTTAAACGGTGGGTTGTGGAAGGAATCTTACCCCCGTGGGATCAAGATGTTCAGACGGGAGTGCTACCCTTAATGGCGGTGGAACAAGCCACAAAAAACAAGGTCAGACCAGTTATCGATTGCCGAGAACTAAATAAATACATTATGTGTCATTCTGGTGGGGATGCAATTGACGTTTGTGGAGAAACAATGAGGAAGTGGAGGCAAATGACAACGGCATCAAAAATTGTTGATCTAAGGTCCGCATATTTGCAAATTACATGTCGCGAGAGATCTGTAGAAGTACCAGTTAGTTCGAGGGACAGACCTATTGTTTAACTAGGTTGGGGTTCGGACTAAATGTAGCCCCGAAGATTGTCAAAAATCCTAAAAAATGTGCTAAAAAAGAGGAACACATCGGAAAAAACACGGATTCGTATATTGACGATACACTGGTGGATGAAACAGCAGTACCATCGGCAAACCTTGTAAATCATCTTAACAACTTTGGCTTAACAGCAAAGCCACGAGAATCATTAGAAGGAGAAGCAGCATTGGGCCTTCGGCTTCATACGGATAAGGCAGGAAATCTGGTATTTGCGAGAGGGAATGACCTGCCTGAAGTGCATGAGGAAATGAGCAGGAGTGAACTGTTCTCTACCCGCGGAAAAATAGTTGGCCACTACCCAATAGCTGGATGGCTTAGAATCGCCTGCAGTTATTTGAAGAGAAGAGTAGAAGAAATCGATTGGGAAGACATAGTAGATAGTGAAACAACCGGTGTGGTACGGGAAGTTGTGGAAGAGGTTCGACACCACGATCCAGTTCGAGGGAGATGGCATGTTCCCAAATTGGAAAAGGGCGTTGTATGGTGCGACGCAAGCAGTATGGTCACTGGTGTATGTATTGAGATCGATGGTTTGATAGTCGAAGATGCGGCGTGGTTAAGAAAGAAACGTGACTACAACCATATCAAACGTTGCTGAGTTGGATGCTACGATAAAAGGTGTAAACTTCGCGTTGAAATGGGGTCTAAAAAAGACCGAGATTCGAACTAATTCTGTTACTGTCTGCAGTTGGATCAGTCTTATGATAGATGAAAAAAGGATCTGTACAAAAGGAGCGGCAGAGCTAATTATCACGCGACGTTTGGTAATGATGAGGGAAATGATTGATGAATTTAACTTAAAATTGAGTGTAACGTTCGTGCCCTCTGATAGAAATAAGACCGATGCTTTAACCAGAGTGAAAAAGAGTGAAAAAGAGTTGGCTGAAAGTAGAGAAAGCTATGCAGGCCGAGATGAGGTCAAGGAGCTGCACGCACTGCATCATGTAGGAGTGGACAGAGCACTATATCTAGTACGGAAAGTCTACCCTGATGTGTCAAGAGATACTGTACAGAAGGTGGTTAGAAACTGCGATCCTTGTCAATCAATCGACTCGTCGCCAAATGTTCACGAATTAGGAGAGGTCCAAGTAGACACCAATTGGACCAGATTATCTATCGATGTGACGCATTATAGAGGCGAAACGTACCTGACTATAGTTGATTGTGGCCCTGGTCGGTTCGCCGTTTGGAGGGAGATTCGAGCAGAAATGGCACACATCATTGCGAAGGAGCTGGAAGAATTTTTTTCAGCGTGGGCCGGTTGAAGAGGTACTCATGGACAATGGGGCAGTATTCCGTTCGGGAGTGTTTCGGGAGATGTTGGATAAGTGGAACACTAGGCAGTATTATAGAGCAGCGTACAGGACTAGTGGAAATGGTGTCGTAGAACGAAACCACCGAACTATAAAAGTCATTGCCGATAGAAGAGGGATATCGCCTGCAGAAGCAGTATTTTGGTATAATGTGTCGCCTAAATCTGGCCAACGTGAAGACTCTGTGCGGCACAGAGCAGTTGACACATACCAATGGAGAGATCCTAGAGTTGGATCATGTTTAACACGCTCTGACGGGCCTGAATCTATACGGATTGGAAAGGAGGTTTGGGTTAAGCCAACTGGAGCCCGCTGCACGACAAAATGGACAAGAGGAACGGTTACACACATTACAAGACTTTTTTGCAATTAAGTCTGTATAACAAATCAAATAACTGATCAAACCATTCTTTTAATGAACAAAAACTTGAAATAGATCGATAACTGAAATTTTAGCTTAACTCGGCCAAATGAAGTCGATTTGTTTTCTAGGTGTCATGGTGAAATACAACAAAGAATCTTCTAAAATAATTAACTTTTCAGTTTAAAAACTATCCTGGTTTTATTTATGGTTACGTGAGCATAGACGACGATAAAAGCGTTCTATAGTTAATAATATATAATAGTTAATTTTTTCATCTTTGCATCAAGCAAAGAAACCTTCAATAACGAATGTTTGTACTAAAAAGTTCTACTCGCCCAACAATCTTGATGAAAATTTGAAATAGCCAGATATACGAATTTATTTTAAAAATGCGTTTGAAAAATTAAAATATCATATTTGAAAAAACAAACAAACCGTTTTTACATCAAATATTTTTTAAAAAGTTTTTGTTCTATATTTTGATAAAAGTGGCTCACCAATAACTTGGAAGGAGAAAAAAAAAAGCTAACCACAAACCTGTTAGTATTCAGTTTGCTTTTGGGCAAATATGCACAAAATAGGGATCAAATATTTATTTTGTAAATACTAAAATGTGGCACATGACCAAAATAGGGGGAGGAGATATATTGGTCTTCACTATCCTTACATTAATTAGCTCGTCATATTCAATGACCCAATCAATGCTCACTGTTCCTTTCGATTTAATGTTTTTGCACTTTTATACAACAATCACCAAAATTACAGATCTAACCATATTTACAATTCCAGTGGTGGTGAGGGAAATAAAACACAACTGATTCATATTTATAGTGTGTAAAAATGACTTGAAATGAGTACGAAAAGTATATTTACTGCAAATATCACGCACATTAGTGTGTAATTCCCAAAACCCTACACCTTCTGCCTCTTAACAGTGGGTGGAAGTGAAAAACTGAAAAAAATGTGGAGTACAAAAAATAAATAAAAGGGACTAATGATTACGTATTCCGTAGCTAAGTTTAACTAAAGTAAAAAGAACAAAAACAAAAAACATCCTATTCTAACCTACCTAGGCTAGGCGTACACATTTTTCAGAAGAGAAAGTTTTTCAAGCAGTCACTTCAAGATGCCAAGTCTACATTAACCCCATTCACTTGCACCAACCGTGCACCATTCATTCATATCTCGCCAAAGCCCACCGGAGACACACACATACAGATGATGGAAAAAAGAGGCAACTCTATGAACTTTCTTCATTTGTGTCGTCTATATCGCCACCCAACATTACGACTAGCAAATAGTGTTTCTTCTTGTACACCGACGGTCCCACATTGCTACAAATGAAACTGCTCTCCATTGCAAAGAATAGCCCACAAAGCATGCGGACGCATTCTGGCAAAATAACCAGTCCCCTGCGAAAGACGTTTTACCGACCCAGAGAGCATTTATCAGCCAGGTAAGGAATGCCTCGTCAATAGCAAAGCGTTTCAAATCGAGCGCCCAATGACATAAGGCTGACCACATTCATCAGATCATCTCGCACGGCCATCTTAACTAGCACACAATATAATTCCTTTTCTCGACAAAGATCTGGTGTCAGGGAGGTCAGTTGGCATCCAAGAGCATGTCGACATCCGTTATAGAAGGAGCATGTGTTTCTGATCAAACAACGTCTCCGCCTTCATGCTTCTTGAGGGCAGAAAGGCATTCTTGGTATTTTCCTTCCAAAAGCTGCTACTATTGTTTTATTCTTTGTACACAAAAGGAATTCCAAACGTTCTCGATATTTGGCATTCCAAGGATGGAAGAAGCAAACCTCTTAATATTTATTTTGTTTAGTACAAAAATATGGCACATGGCTAATTCTGCTTCGCGCTCTGTTCATCAGGATTCGCATCATTAAGCTGATTTTCCGATGGATCTCGCGTTCATTTCCACCTAATTTCTTAAATAACGCTACTTCATTTATTGAGGTCCTATGGTAAGTCGCCACTGCTTTATGTTTCGTTTCAACTTTATATATTGAGCACATGGTCTTTTATTATGCCATTTATTTCTCTCTTTGATATTATTATTATAATTTGAAAAAGTCTTCATATTTTTATACAGTCTGTGTGCACAGAAGACACAAATGTTTTATTTGATTGATCGAGTTAGGAAAGTCACATACTTGTAAACATGTCTGTCGTCAAGAGGAGCCTAGCCCTCCCTGTCAAAATGTGAACTAATTTTAGTGTGCAAATCCTTACTTTTGTTCCCTGACTCTCTAGCCACCTCCTCGTCTCAAAACACACAAGTAAGCGACTGGCCTGTATGTAAACAATATTTGATTAGCAAACAAAAATGTAAAATAACATTAATATTTTCATGTTTCTTTTCATCATCTTTATAACATTATGCACAAAAGACAAAAGTATCTCTGAAAAGCCAATTCATAGGCAATTAATATTCCATTAATATTGTCTTATACTCTTAAACAAGTTACTTTCAATCATTATGTTTCGGTGATAAGCGCACTTCGACGTCGTGCAATGGTTACCAAGCTTGTCTCTCTCGATCAATTATAACTGATCCTCATTGAGCGCTCTACACTTTTGGCATAGTGCCACGTCTAAGCCACGCTTAGAAAATCGCCATTATGTTCCAGTGATAATGCTAATAAAGATTAAAATATTAATTACATCCGCACTTGATGGTTTGCTTATCAAATGTGTGGGTTACCCCATTTAACTTTACTAAAAACCCGTCGCTAGGGACGCTCCTTAAGCCTATGAATAGGGAATGATATTCTCAATCACTCTCTGTTTTGTTTTTTTTTCTCTTAGACAATAAGATGTAGATCACACGTGGTCCACCACCGGAAAACGCATGTTCACTTTCGATTACTTTTCCCTCGGACTTCTGCACAAACTTCATACACACATTCTTGAGTTTAAATGTTTCCTTCCTTATTGTCTATGCGTACTTTTGGTAAAAATACATTGTCGTTTGTTTGTATATAGTTTTGATGTTACTTTATTCATTTATTACCCGGACTCACATTCGAGTCCGCAATAATTGTTGTGGGAAAATATACCAGAAGACACGAGTTTTCTAGCTAAACACAACCAGCATTCCCGCAACAAATGTTATTTGTATAAATTTTAAACGATACTTTGAATGACAGATTCCTTTGCATCTGATTACAAAACTTCTTTCTTTATAAAAAATGTTCTCAACTCTTTAAATCTTCATCTAAGACGTTGTACCACTTTTCCATCTGATAACTGATTATTACCTTAATTAATTTGTATTTTTTCACTCATTAAAACTTGTTTTCTCTTTGTATGGAAATTTTCTCATGGGTGGATAATGATTTGGACGATGAAATAGTCCGGTGCGGGGGTATAACAGCCTGACATCTTGAACATTGCAGTATGGAAAGGTGTAAAGTTATTGTTAAAATTTTAATACTATTTAAGTGCTCTGTTTTGTTTTACAAAATATTAGACTGCTTAATAAATATCTTGGCGAATAACAAACAAAATTAATCCTTCTTCGTTACTTTTTCTCCGACAGTGAATTCTATTCATGTGCGCGAACAGATTAAGATAGCTTTAGTAAACACCTCCACATAGCTTGTTTTAAGAACAGTTGAAATAAGTCAGTTTGATTTTTTTAAAAATTGTAAACGCAATTTCAGTAATATAAATTTCGCCTTTTAGGTTAAATTTTGGTTTTATTTGAAAAATAATTGATTAAAGAAAAAATAAGTTTACGTATCTAAATTAGGTTTGTAGAGATTGGTACAGTTACCCATCGTATGGCCATTACTGCCAAAAATATGAAAACAACAAATTTAAAAAATCTCTAAAAAATTCTTAAATTCAGTATTTGTTCTAGAGACTTGTTTTGAAGTAAAATACTAAATTAAAGGATTAATTAGCTGGATTTTGTAATAAATATTTTTTCTTAAAACTGCTAAAATAAAGTTTACGCCCGGTAGCCCGAGAGTTGTCATCAAAGTCATCGGACAACCACAGTCGCCTTCTGTCGCTTCACTTTAGAAAAGAAAAGGAAAAAGACGCGTAAAACTGGAAATGATAGTCAACAAGAATTTCGCATTTGGTAAAAAACATTATGCACAACATTGTGCCATTAAACTTGAAATTTGCATGAGAATTCAGTTTTTACTTTCTTATATTAGGTTGGTGCAAAAATAATGACGTAATAATGTCGTTTTTTGACGTAAAAAAACGACATTATTACGTCATTATTTTTGCACCAACCTAATAATTGATAGTAGTGAAAAGATTAGGTCTTCTTCGGTGTCACGCGAAGGCAGAACACTTCATTTGTTCTCTTTACGTTTAAAGTTCGGTGAAATCATTTCCCCTGAGCAAAGCATGGGAAGTGAAAAAGCTGTAAAAAACATAATTTTTAAAATTAAATACTGTTGCAGAATTTATGCTAAATAAGATGTGTCAGAAGGTGAAATTGTGTGAAGGCCTAAAATGTGCGTGTACATTATGCATTTATCCACAACAAATAAATTAAACGAACATATGAAGAAAATAATATTACTTCTAGAAAAATAGATAATTATCACGCTCTTAAAGAAAAAAAGAATGGATTCATCATTAATCTTTCGAGTTTTAACCTATCAACTGCGAGTTACTGGAATTTCTGCCGCAATTAATGGGACAACCAAATTCCTACGAAAGCTTGTCTCGGTTTTCTATTTAACCAGTCTTTTAGTCGGCCAGCCATTTTATCAAATGATGACGTTCAGTAAGCATTATTTTTAACAGGATAAAGGATTTTAAAATCCATCTTGTTCTCTTTTTTTTCTAAAGAGTTTTGATAAAACCATAAAACCATATTTGTAACTTTGAAACACATTCATGATTTTATCAGTACAAAAATATCTCCTAGACCACAACACGTTATTTGGTAGTTTTGCTTTCATTCAAACCGAAGTTGTGTCACTCCAAACATCAAGAGGGAATTTATACATTTAGAAATGTTCGTCGATAAATTCAAACAAAAATTATTTTCTTCAAACTCTGAAATCGATCGAAGCTCCGAATTCAATTTGTCGAATTAGAAAAATCAGTCGCTACACAAAAATAAGATCATAAAACCGTATTTAATTTGAATTAGAAGATATAGATTTGATCATAAAAAAGAGAAATTTTTTATATTGAATTTTAAAGACTTTGGTTGTAAGACAGACGGACATATATACACTGCTGAAATGTATCCTTTTTAGTGCATCCAAAATTTTCATTAAATGTTAACACTGGGGTCAAGCAAAGATTTTGGCTTTGAACTTCATCACCGCTAACATAGGACAGGTGATTTTCAGTTGTGTGATTTAAATTACAATTGCCGCAACCAATAGAAATGTAATTTATCTTCCGGTTTGGAATCTTTGCCTGAATGTTATATATCTATCTGTACTCGTTCTCAAACGTAAACTTCTGACTACTTCTTCCAAACCACTTCTGTTATCCATAACTCTGCCCAGTTCTTTTTTTAATTAGTTGATTGATGAAGATTTTTATTGGTCTACCACTTGATCTTTTCGAATAATTTGAATCTCATAGTATAAGCTGATGCACTACTTCTTATTTACTCCTCCAGCAAATACCACCAAACCGTTCACGTCTTTTACAGTTGTCTCCGTAATTTTTGGTAGGTTCACATATAGTTCTTCATTGGGTATATGTGACTTCCACCTGACATTTACAACTTCTCTCAATAGACGAGTATATCATCTAGTGTTTGGTTTAGTTAATTTTATTAGTGTCCAGCTGCTTGACCGGTTGATTGTTTCAAGTGTTGACAAAGAGTTGTACTTTTAGGCTTTCATTTTTGACTTCCAGATGGTATTCATTTTCGGTTGTGCTGTTGATGCCACTACAATTATAACATTTATTTTTAGATTATTATTCCAGATATAAAAAAGGGGTAATATAAATCAAGTGCATTTCTAAGAACTACAGATATTTCGAAAATGTAAATTTAACTTGTTCCTTTCAGTTTTTTTATCTTCAGACATTTGCTCTGAGGACTGCTGTTAGATCGATATTGTGCTTTTTAGTTTAACATCTTCATAAGCCTGTCAGAATGCAAATCAGTTGAAACAATTTTAATTGTTGCTATGTGTCTGGGCCATCACCTAAAATTAAGGATATCGTTTGAAACCAGAAGTGACAGGCCAACGCCCAGATTTCAGGCTGAAGGGTTTTATTAGATTTTTTTCTTTAAAATATTCCACTTTGGCTCTTTGGAAACTTTCTTATTCACCTCATCACAGAATCTCCACACACTTCAAGGATAACCCCTGTATTCTGAATATTTATCTATTGAGAGATATTTAACTAAGAAAGCTGTATATTTAATCACTTTCTTTTTCTGGTTTGCAGGTAAAGTTTAGTGACTTCAAATTCAAAGTTTCATGATTGTAACTGTAGGAAGCTATTTATTATAACTTATTATATTATATGGTTGTCACAAGAAAGACTTCGATATTCTTTTATTAACCTGTTTTTCCATTTTCTTCTACCTTTCCATTAGTCATAGACAGAAATCCACTTTGAAACATGCTTTCTGTAGTTGTGCCCACAAATTCTTTCAAGCAAACGCGTTACGTGTAAATTTTGTAAAATAAGCTATTATCGGAAATTTGTGTATAACCTCATTCAAACAGTGTTGAAAAAATTAAATTAAAATATAAAGGAAGAAAAAATTTAAAATTTAAAAGAAAAACTTCATCAATGTCGTCACCATTGATAGAGGAAATGACTTTTGGGATGGGACTGCTAAAGCCAACAGTATGATACGTAGATGACATCTTGATACACTGACCTCACCAGAAGCTGTACAAATAGAGCTGAACCATATGAACTCAATAAGACCTTCGATCCAGTTCACAATGGAAAAAGAAAGTAATAATCAATTAGCCTTTCTGGATGTATTATAGATCGCACAGAGAATGGGTTCAAGACCTCAATATGCCAACCTTCACCGGACAATGTCTCAACTTCAATTCCCACCATCTCTACAGTGTAAAGAAAAGGTTCACTCGATACGGACAACACGATAAAAAAATCATAAGTAATGACACAGACACATAGCAGCTGGAAAAGATCAGCATCAAGCGTACCGTTCAGAATAACAACTAACCGGCAAACATAACATCAACCGCTGCAGGTGTAAACAGAAAGGTCAAAGAGGAGGACTAGAAAATTACCAAAGTCTGTCTGCCTTATCGGAAAAGATTCAGATGATCTGTAGTCCATACAACACCAGAACAATATTCAGAGGCAGCTCCACTCTACAGAGAAATCTCTGCTAAGTCAAATCTAACATGGGTGAGAAGAATTATGTGTACTCAATTCGTTGCGATTGTGTCAAAGAATATAAAGGTTAAATAAGCCACCCATAAAAGTAAATCTGCAGAAACATCGAGAAGCCTTAGTGGGGGGTGGGACAATTAAATCAGAGATGGCTGATCATGAATGGAGGAGAATGGGTCGTCAACAACCATTGTGGAATGAAGTAAAAATACTGGACAAAGAACACTGGAGAGTTAGAGATCTGAAGAAATCAGTGCAATTGCTAGGCTATGAAGACCTTCTTAGTAAACCGAGCATAGAAATAAATACGACATGGAAGTCGCTAACAAAGAATAACAATTGGTGGAAGGTTTTCAACAGTAGTAGCAGGAAAAGCTGTAATAAAAAGAGAAAGCTTCGGCGAGTGTATTCAAGAATGATAAGCAGCATCAGCAGTATTCATATGAAGAATAATGAACATTAAACCTACTCAGGCAAGTTAGGTTTATTATCCACAGAGAATTCTCCTACGGGCAATAGCCTAGTGGATTAAAGCGTTGAATAGTAAATTTGGTGACATAGTAATTGTGGGTTCAATCCCTGGGCCAGACAGTGTGTACTTCAACTCAGTGAAACTGGACGAGCAGTAGTAAATATAGGAACTAAATGAGATGTCCCTAGACAAGTACAGTGGAACGAAATTACCTGTAGGTTACCTGGATCAACATACACCTGATGATGGTTGGAGGACACAACGACCGAAACCTTGTGATAAAAACAACAAAGATCAGGGGAAATTTATAAATAACAGTTTTATCATACAATTAAAAAATACAATATGATAGAGATAATATAAATTAATGAAATCAATAAATTAAACAATAATTAATCAACTCAATTGAACAAGTATTCCTACTATGCACCGAAAATTGCTTCGACTAGTAACAAATATTCAAAATGAAATTGCCTGCTGTTCGGGACATTGAAAAGATTCACGTTCTGGTTGAAAGAGAATCAAAAATGAAAATTCATATTCTTGTTGAATTAGGCCTATAAATCGGTATCGTTTGTTTTCTTCGAATCAGTCTAAAGGGCGCAACCGTCGACAAAAATTCTCTTGCGTCATCGAAAAATTAAAATTGAACAGTTGGTCTCTCCCCACAAGATAAAACAAGAAAGAAACCAGTAATGGTATTTACACTCCTCAAATAGGTATAAGAAGGGGCGGGACTACAGTTAACTAATTCAAAACACATCCTTATTTGGTCATATATTTGAAAATTGCATTTTCGCCAAAGAAAAAACAGGAAAATAAATATGAATTCTAATAGCATTAATTCTGTAAAAATAATTCCTTTGCTTTCCTGACAAAATCTTTCAACTGGAAAACTATATTGGGATTCAGCTACGTTGATTATATCGTGAATATGTTTTCTTTAGCCCTTTTGTTTCTTCAGTTTCCAAGTTATCCCGACATGCTTCATTCTGAAATTTCTTTTTGGCTAACCAATAGATAACAAACGACAGTTCTTCTTCCCTTCGGATAGACCATATTTGTGCTGCTTGCCTGAACAAGATTGACATGATAATTTAATTTAGATTTGCGTTATTCCCTTTTGTAAAACATTTTGCATACATTTGGTAAAAGGAGAATTAGCTTCTTGTTCTGAGAAAGAAAGACTGTCTTGGATGATCTTATCCAATTTATAAACTGTTAATACTTTACAAAATAAGGCTAAATATTATAGACAGAGTTGAAGAAATATAGTTTCAAATATTATGTAAAAAAGTTTCGTACTTTTAAAAAAGTTGGGGTGGAAATATAAATATTTTAAACAAATGTGATTCATTGGCTGGAAAGATTGGGAAGTTTCTGTTATTGGACTGGAAACAAAGTAGTATACATGGTAATTTCCAAGATATGATTAAAAAGAATACTTTATATAATTAACGTTTTTAAGTCAAACTTTAAATTAGATTTGTTATACTCCGTTAGTTAGATATCTTTTTGATTCATTCTACATGCGGGCCGTATAGGAACACCACGAAGGCAGAGAACTTAATAACAAAAGTCGTTTTCTGCGCATTAGGCTCCATGCATCACGCCCAATCTACGAAGCGAGCTCTGGCAATGGCCAATCTTGGACATTCCAACCAGAAAAAAAAAAAAAAAACAGATTCCCCCGGGGACTACCATACCTGCATAAAAGCAAAGCTCTGAGAACGTCCAGAGCAGTTTTGACCCGGCGCGACCAACGGCCATCACGCGGAGCTGCTGCCACCGCCAACGTCGCCGCCTTCATCGCCACCACTCAACACCTCTTAACCACAGTTACCACTCAAACCATCAGAAGATGTCGATTGACATTACATTTGAATACTTGAAGATTATAGCTATCAGTGAAGTAACTAAGGGGAATGGAGTTCCACAAACGGGAAGTGCGAGAGAAGAAGCTGTTGGAGTAGAACAGAGAGCTACATTTAATCGTTTCGACAGTGAAAGGTTGTGACCGAGAAGCCAACCTAATAGTACGCTTAAGTTCATGCAGTTTGGAAACCAGCAGAAGTAGCTCGTCGGAGCAGTTGCCGTGAAAATACTTCTAGAAGAGACAGAGGGAAGCCATAGCCATACGTCTGTGAGAAAGTGACTGTAGGCGAGATGCCAGATCAGGACCCATCACATTGCATATCCGTCTCTGGATTTTGTTGAGGACCTCGAGATGTACAGCCGGGACACCAAACCATATATGACAGCAATATTCCATGCAAGGATGAATGGTTGATATACAGATTTGAAGGATGGACTCAGGCGAGAAAAACTTTCTGGCACAACACAGAGAACCAATTTTCTTGCGGTAGATGAAGCTATTGATTCAATGTATTTGTTACACCTCAGGGCAGCGGACAGCGTGAGACCAAGCAGGCGCAGAGAGGCGCTTTCGTGGAGTTGGGCATCAGCCATTCTGATGGGAGGCAGGGTGGGTTTTCTGTGGTTGGTAAATGAGAGCAGTTTCGTTAAGGAGGCATTAAAATTTACAAGCCATTTCCTGTCCCAGTCAACCACAGATTGGAGGTCCTTTTCGAGACCAACGACCAGGTTAGTTTTGTCTGCGATACCAGATTTACTATTGAGTCAGGAGTAAATAGTAGTGTCGTTTGTGTAGATGGCTACTTGGGAACTGATGACATCAGGAAGATCGTTAATGAAGATCATAAACAGTGTAGGACCCAGGATAGATCCTTGGGGAACACCACCGTTCGTGTGAAAGGAACTGAAAGACAACCCATTTAGGACAAACTTCATTTCACGGTCTGACAAGAATGATGGTATTAAATAATCGTCCTGTAATGCCGTATCCCTGAATCTTACGAAGAAGGCCGGCATACCAAACCCTATCAAACGCTTTAGAGATGTCTAGAGCCACAGCTCGTGCTTCTCCGTTTTTGTGAAGTGCTTGGTATACAAATTCAGTTATTACCGTTAGCACGTCTGCGGTAGATCGAGAAAAGCGGAAACCATATTGCATGTCAGAGAGCAGATATGAGATGTAAGCTGCTTAACCACTTCAACATTGATGAAAACCTCGAAGAGTAGTAGGAGACTGATAAAAACGGCAGTTAGATGGGTAAGAAGGGTCTCCAGAGTTCTTAAAGACCGGGACAACAGATGAGGACCTCCAACAGGCTGGAAAGCAAGAGTCGGTGAGACAGTAGTTGTATAGTTTGGAGAGAACAGGGTTAGTTCAGGAGCACATTTCTTCAGGACAATGGGTGGTACCCCGTCCCCATCACTAGCCTTATGGGAGTATAATTTAGAGACGATGTTCAATACCATTGATAGAGTTAAGTGCATCTCACTCAATAGAGCCTCTGTGTGGAATTTGTCCCGGCTTTCCCACATAGAAGGGTTGAGGTTACAAATGCGACAAAATTGATAAAAGCAACAACGGCTTGAAAGATTAGAGCGGACAATTCTCTATTTTTAGGCGGCTTTTTCAGGCGGAAGAATAAAGACTCAAATTCCTGCTCGGTATGTAACAATAAAAGAAGAAAATATTTATTTATTTACATGCACAAAAAAGGGATATACACAATTACGAGAGAAAGAAAGAGAGAAGAAAATTCCGTTAACTTTAAAGGAAGAAAAATGTTCATAAAAAGGAAAGGCTTGCTCAAAATATTTCTCTGAGCGCCTAAAAAGTTCTTTAAGAGATTGTTGAAGGGTTAAAACATTCACAAATTTCTTCAAAGTTCTTTTAGAGGAGGAAACTGTTGGAAGATACGAATTTTGTAGATGAGTGAGTTCGTAGGCCGGTGACAGAAATCTTCTAGTTGCAAGGAGGCAGATCACAATTGTTTTTTAGTAGTGGGCTGAGGTTCTGTCTTAACAGTCCAGCAGGTAGATCTTTCTTAAAGCTAACTCCGAAGATGACTGGTATTCTTTCACCAACCTGATGTTATCACGGACGGTTGTCGAATATTCACTACCAAATAAGCGAAGATTCTTCGTATATATGGAGATCAAGAGACCCAGAAATATCGGGGATTTTCCCCTTCAAAACTGCTATACAAATTTCCTAGCCCTTTCATTCGTTAGAAAATATATTCTTATCTCTGATAAGAACAAGGCTTCGGGAGACGCCAAGGGTCCAACAAGCTCTGAGCGACCCCACCCAAGACTTCGTGGCAGCCAGGACAGGATAATGATGTTCAAACCCCTTTTTATATTTTCCCGGTCTCTCGTTCGTCAGAAAATATATCCTTATCTCTGATAAGGAGCAAGGCTTTGGGAGCCGGATTTGAAAGCAAGGGAAAAAAGTTGGGATGAGGATTAGAAAAGAGGCTAAAATGTGAACCTGTAATATATTGTAGTCGTGGTTCTCAAATTAAATTTTAATACCTCAATTCTAGGGTGGAAATCAGGTGTGAATGAGTCGAGCGTTAAATTGAATGAGAATTTCCGAGTAAAGTATTCGACCTTATCAGCTGAGGAAGTCAGGACCTCAAATTGATTGAATAAAGGAGGTGTTGTGGATCTGTTGTTGTTCAGCACACTTTTGCAGAGCCGCCAATACTCTTTAGAACCAAACTTGCGAGATGCAATACATTGTTTCATTCTTTCATCAAAAAGTAACTTTCCTTCATTGAGAACACGCTTGCACTCATTACGGGCAGTGACAAAGTGACATCTGTTGCGATCAGACATGTCGCTACGGCCTTTTATATATCTCTCTCCTCTTTGCGCGAATCGGATAATAGAATAGATGTAGACTTTCTTGCTACTCTTGTCTTAATGTAGACATTCTTGCTACTCTTGTCTTAATGTGCATGAATCCGAAACATATGGTACCTTCTTTTGTCAGCTTTTTGACATGATAGTATACCTCATTCTCGGTCTATGTAAATATTGTTGACCTAAATCTATCCACTTGCAAGATCCACCCACTAAAATTGGCATAGGCATAAAAACGAGGTCATGTATAAGTACACCTTTGTTGGTCAGTCATTACGATCTTCTACGCTGTAAGAAACCAGTGAACTCTTTCGATTGCCGAGAAACAGTTTTCCAGTTGATGTTAATGAAAATTATGTCATTTAACGACTTTATACAATTAAGATGGGGTTTTGATCTAACATGTTTTCTTGCTACTTCTCCAATTGTAATAATTCGTTTCAGTGCCGTTATGAACAGATTAATTTGTGCATGTAACCCTTAAGTGTAAATCGCCAGGTGTCTCCTGTCAGATTTACGGCATTTAGTCCAAGTCGCAACCTCCTATCGTTTGTTGAGAATATCATAAAACTTGTGACAATCGAGCAAGTAATACCGTCACTCACATTTAACAATGCAAATTTTAATTTCAGCCATAAAGTGATTATTCAAGTTTGAAGGGATTGCTCAACATTGCAATTATCAATTGTCAAACAGTAATTTTAGCAAGGTGTTTTCATGATCTAGTCTTGAACCTGAACCAACTGATTTAATAAAAAAAGAAAAAGAAAAAAGAGGAGACGAAGGAGGAGTAATCTTTCAAAGGAGGATTTCAAATCTCTAACCTTTCCTTTTACGAGGAGTTTTAGAGGCGCTCGCGAAAAGGACAAGACTCATAATCGAAGTGAAATTTGTAAAGAAACAAGCATTTATTAAAATAACAAAATATTTTTACAATATAAAAATTGTACAAATATAGATGTTCCTTGTTCACTTCAAATTATCAAGGCGAATTAAAAGTTCTTTGTAATATGTTTTCTTTTAGAAAACAACAGTTCATGAAAAACAATTACTTTTCTTTAACAACACAGGAATTTAAAGAACTTGCTTTTAGAGCAACAGTTCATATAAACCATTTTCTTAGCAACAAAAATTTACTTCGAAAATTTCACAACTCAAAATGGTGAAGGTTGAAGGGAGGGTGAGAAAAGCTGGTTCTCTGGGTTTTTAAATAAAATATTCGGGTTTCGGAACAGGCGTTGTCAAATTTGCGATAAATTCTCACAGGTTTAAAAAAGACATTCGAACGAGATAAATTATAAATTTACAAAAAGACATTCGTATATCAAATTTAGAAGATTCTTTTTCTTTCTTCTTATATTTCTTTTTCTTCTTCAGTATTAGCAGTTGTAGTAGTCTTTTATCATCCTCGGTCACAGCTTTTCTCACCCATGTTGTCGAATTCATTCTCGTCTAAGATCACAGATCACTCGTTCGAGGTGATTCTTTCTTTTCTGCTTCCACAACAGCAGTCTTTACCTGCCTGTAACGGTCAATACTTTCTGAGCAGATCACATCTTTCTCGTTCACGTAGTCGAATCTATTTTGGACCAAAATAGATTCGACTACGTGACTACAGCTTTCTCGCAGAAATGTGGTTTAATCCTCCCTCAGCATCAGCAGCAACAACGAACTTTACACACTGATACAGTCAATGCTTTCTAACCAGACCACAGGTTTCTCGCCCGGGAGTGGTCTAATACTTTCTGAATTTGCAGTCAAAATATTCCTTTTATATAATAAACAAGTGATTCAAACCGGATCAAATCAAGCCCTTAAAGAGTATATATATAATATCAAAACCGAAACTCATTTTGTAAATCCTTGACACAGAATATTTAAAACGTCCGGGTTCATTTTGGAGCCTCTTTTTTTTTCAAGTTTTTGCACATTAGTTTTTATTCATGTTTTTTTCTATAAACCTTCTGGTTTCATTTTGTCGGTTTCTTTCTCAAAGAAATCGTGTTAGCAACATTCTAATTTTCTTAATTAGTTTTCTCATCCAATTCAATATTACCTGTTTTAATAATAATTTTATGTTATTTTTGCACATTACAAAATTTTATTGGTTTTTCATATAATTTTAATGTTTTTTTATTAAAATAATTTTGTATATTAATTTTTACACAATTCCAACATTTTCATTATTTTTCTCATACAATTGTAATATCGTTTTTATTAAAATATTTTTTACTAGAAATACCTGTGAAAATTACACGGTTTTCCTATTTTCATTTTTCTGTTGAAACTTAATTCTTAAGTTAATGATTGAATATGCCCATGGCGTGTTCTACGACAATAAAATATCCGTAGAAATTACCCTATCGCATCGTTAAATATTTAAGCTTAACTTTAAAAAGATATGGCAATAACGACCATAAATATGAATACGGGTCGTTATTTAAAAAAGTAAGGAGGCATAATGAAAAGATTTTAAATTGACAAATTTTTCCATTTCACAGGCGTTAAACACTTCCATCTTCACTTGCTTCTTTCTCTCTTTCTTTCATTTTCTCACTGAAACCAATTAGCATCTCTGATGTCTTTTTGGTCTTTCCATGTGATCAAAACAGAATAGCACATTATTTTTTTAAAATATTGGCATGGCGTAATAGTCATGGTGGGTGGGGACAAGCAGAATGTATATAATACATTACAAACTTTTTGTTTTTCATTAAATGAAATAACGACATGTTTGAAGCTCTTTCACACACAGTGCCTCTATCTTTTTAACAATGTAGGGGGCCCAGTGAAGATCTAAATTTCATATAATACTCAATTTGCCTAGTACAAGATCACATAGAGTTATTGGGGTGCAGTAGGCACCCGTTTATTTTGCGAGATATCAATAGCGTCACGTTTGGTCAGAATTCAGTCTTTTGGCGGTGGGACTGGAAGTTCTCCTGGGCGCCGACCACGTGACTCCTCACTTGGCCGTACCAACAAGATCCAAACGAATACAGGGCATTACATTTAGGGTCGGATTGACTGCAGGACTTGACGGAAGATTGTCAGTGTTGACAGCCAACCTTCGAGGCTTCACTCCAGATTTTCTGTCTGGATTTACTTTCATGGCCTTTTTCCGTGTTTGGATATGACCGCAATGCAGCAGTGGTTTTCCTTCCCATACATAGATTTAAATATACGAGGCTGAAAAGTTTATAGGCTGGCCAAGATACTCTCACGGAATATAACCAAATGAGGTTTATTTTCCAACATAGCCCCGTTGCGCTCCTGGCATTTCTACCACCGGTGGTTGTAGATTTTGGATCCCTTTGATGAAGAAGCTTTCATCCTCTTGGTAAGAAAAGTCATAAACAGTAGATATGACGTCATCATTACTACGACATTTATTCCCAACTATGTGTTTTTTCATGTTGGGGAACAGATGATAGTCAAAAGGGGAATATAGAGTTCAAAGCCACGGTCACAAACAGGAGCCATTGAAACGAAGTACTAGTATGCTGGAGCACTATCCTGATGAAACAAGACCCCTTTCATCAGTTTTCTTGAGCATTTGGTCTTGATAGGCTTTCATAACGTGATAGCAAGTTGGTATAATGTTCTCCATTGATGATGTGGCCCTTTTTAATGTATTCAATAAACACAATGCCTTTTGCATCCAAAAAGATTGAAGCCACCACCTTCCCTGCAGATGAAACGACATTGGCCTTCTTTGAAACAGGTGAGGAGGAGTGTCTCCACTGCATGGGTTGTTTCTTTGTCTCTGGCTAAAAATGATGAAGTCAACACTCATCTTGGCTAAAAAAACGTTCAAAAGAAACTAGCTGATCTGCCTAAAAAATGTAAGATTTTCCCATGATGTGATCAGCCTGGAGCGCGCTTTAATCAGGTGTAAGAAGACAGGACACCCACCGAGCAGAAATTTTCGTTATGCCAAGTTCATTGTCCAGAATATTCTCAACTATCTCACGGGGTATATTAATAGCATTAGCTATTTGATTTGTCATCCATCACCATGTGGTGAACACAATGTTTTCCTCAGTGGTGGCATTTGAAAGATGTCCAAACCTTGGGTCATCTTCAAGCCTATCCCATCTCCTCCTAAATTCAACTGCCCACCTTTGCACTTTTAATAAAGCTGGAGTAGTAATATGTTATCTTACAGCAAATGTTTATGAAACCAGAAAAGTCAGCTGTCGTAGTGCAATGAGTTGTGGCTACTGTTAAGTCGTCCTTTACTCTTCTTAAAGATTTGGGTTGGACTTTCTTTCAAAGGATGCAAGTTGTTTTATTTTTCACTTCAGGGCCCCATCTACACCACTTTTTGCCAAACCTTAAATTATTTTAGTCGTTGAGCTACTTGTAGACAATTATCAAAAGAGGAATTAACTCGTCTATTGAATTTTGAGTTTAAAATCCATGAATTAAGCCCAATACCTTAACCTTTTGCATGGCAGAAGGAAAGTTACTAATTCTTAGTAATTAGAATACCAGCATTTCCAATGAAGAGTTCGATTCTAAAATTAATCTAAAAAGATAACTACGAAGTAGTTTTGCGGCCAATGGATGTGAATTTAAATATTTATTGCATAGCAGAAGGGCTTCATTGTTAAATCTTCCTGAAAATGGTTTGTGAGACTAACACATTCTGGCGAATTAAGCACGTTAACCATAGCTGTTAAAACAAGCCCGACATCCAATGTAGTCAATGTGATTTTATTTATATTTTTTATTTTCTCCGCCTCTTAGCTATTAGGCTTTACTAAGGGTGACCGTAGTTCATTTTCTCCACAAAACAATGGGCCCCAGTCAGAATTGAATTCAATAATAATGGTTACTCAGATTAGCCAGATAATCTTTTTTTCACGACGAAGCACTTTACCACTTAGCCTTTTGAACAGAATTTTTTCGGGCACGCTTAAAATAATTCTGCATATAGGTATGCGATTTGATATTCATATATTCATTGTGAAATCATTGCATTATTTTCACAGACAAGTATTGACCTGTTCACCATGTCTTCTAGGACGTCTACTCTTGGATTTCTCACAGTTTAAAAATACAAAGTTATTCCATCTGAAATTTAAACAAAGCCATTTAGCATATAGTATTATCCTCGATTAACCTACCTATTGTCGTTTGGCCTTTTGTCGACTGGAGCAGTGCAGTTGTCTCAAGTTTGAATGTCCTTATAAGTAAGATTCACATAATGTTAGAATGAAAATCAATCATCGACCAGACAAATGTTTTTCCCCATTGAAACTTTCCGAATCTTTTATTGTTCGATGATTGATAACCAAGATGAGAGGATTATTTTCATCTTGAGAATGGATGTAGAAGATTTATGAAACAAACATTAATTCTTGTTAAGAGACGGCTGATCATCGGAATAATGGCGAAGAGCAGGATTTTGAAGAAACAAAAAATTACGTCTGCACATTCATATTTGTTCTCCCTTTTTTCTATTAGAATTCATATATTCAAATAACCGAAAAAGAAAAGGCAACGCATTTGGTAAGTTTATAAATTACTTATTTTTTTTCGCAACGTTTTCAAAATGCCGAATATACTTCGGACCGGGGTTCATTTTGAGAATGGTGATAATCTCTACTTCATACATCCACCATAAAAATACACCAATACCTCGTTTTGATTCCTTTGTGAATGAAATATCGTTCTAACTATACTTATTACATCTAAAACTCCCTCTCTTCTAAAATCACTTATACATACGCATATATTATGGGTGCTAGCTCTTCCCCCCGAACTACCCGCTCTGTTTCAAATTCTTCATAAAGAAAAATCTAGTTGAAAAAAATCTCACAGAACCAGTGGTACACTTTGTTTTTTCTTTACTTGTTGCATAAATTAAACTACATACACAGATACACACATGCAAACATTAATTTCGTTAATGTATTGATATATAAATTCAAGTATTTTTTTAATTAATTAATATGCCAGTTTTCAACAGTTGTATTTATCTGAGTTGAAAATGCTTTCTCAACATTTTTCGTATTTTCATGAACAAATCGGCTAATACTCAATAGGTGGTCGCGTAAATCGTTGCTAGATTGTCATATTTGTGGGGAATAGGATGGTCATCAAATAATGTAGTTGATTTTTATACATGTCATTGGTTACCAAATGATGTGGGGTCACTCGCATCATACCAGCAGAAATATCCCCATGTTCACAGGAATAAAAACATACACAGAAATAACGTTAAAAGCATGTTAAATTGTAAATTAAAATCATACGATTTGTTTATTTGTTTTTGTGTACTGGTGTATGTGTGTGCGCGCGTATCTTAGTTACACGTGTTTTAAGGTTGCATGAGATGAAAAGAAGTACTTTTGTATTATAACAAGCAATGTCCCTAATAAAGGAGCTGGACGTCTTGACTTTCAAATGGTCGTTAGCGAAAGAGTGAGTTCAGCGTGTTTTGACGCGAAGTCCGTTTTCCGGCAGGAAATGTTTCTGCGTTGCACGCTGGGAAAACATTTTCTTTTCTTTTGGTTTATTTAATTTATTTTAAACAAAGTTTTAATGTTATTTGTTTTATTTTATTTATGATATTCATTATTATTATTATTATTATTTTATATTTTTATTTATTAATAATAATAATAATGTCCCTACATATTCTGCAGAATTTGAAATTTATGCGAAACATAAGCGAGCAATCGTTACGCTGTCTTTAGTTAATTGAACGGCGACCCGTTCTCTACGTTTTCAGCTTTGAAGAATTGCTTTACCCACCACTTATTTTTCCAGTATGACATCATCTTATATAAAGGCCGCTTTTAAAAATAACTTATGATGTTTGATATCCAAATTTTGGACAACTCACTTTAATGAAACTTATACGACTTTCATCCTTGGTTCATCTATATTTTTTAAACTTTTGTATAGAACTGTGATACTATCAGACGCTGGAAAGGTTAAAGGATAGCTCGATAGCTATACTGATAGAGATGTGATACTATGAGACTCTGGAAGAGTTAAGAGATAGCCCGATAAACATACGAAGAGACGAGGCAGGATTTTATTAAAATTCAGAAAGTTTGTTTTCTTCCGTGAATAAACTATAAAAAGGGGGAATTGGGCTGACTTGAAGTAAAACGGCTTTATTATTTTGAGGAATCTAGCCAAAAAAGTAATCTGGATAATTTAAACCTATGAGAGATGGGGAGAGGCGGTGTAAGAACATTCAAGTCAGCAGAGACTTTTACTAAGACAAGACCGAAATGGAGACACTGATTGATAATCACTATTTAAAGTGCGAGTTATGTAATTTCCCGAAACCATAAAACAGGAAGGGAAATCGGTCAAATGATAAAGAAAATGATGGCCTCTGATTCCTTGTATACTTGAAAGCCATATGGTAAATTTCTGGATTTTATAGGCGAAGCTAGGCCGAGAGATTTTGCTGACGAGACGTGAACCGATAATATTTTTAAGGTCTTCTGGGAACAAAAGCGAAGTCATAGAATTGATTTATATCCCTTGTCAAAAAGAAGGAAAGAGTAAATCGCTAAAGATAAAAAAAAAATTCTTTAGATAAGAGCCGAGCCCCAATTGTCACGGGTCGAAACTGCTAAGAAAGCTGTATATGTGGACGCCTGGTGAATGTCCGACTGAGAGAATGGGGTTTGGATCGAGGAATCCCATTAACGAAAATTTTGAGCGATAATTAAAGTTAATGATTACATGTAAGCCCCCCCCCCTGTTCGCCTACACAGTCTAAAAATCGAGTTTGTCAAAATGACAATCGAAGTGAAGGGCTCAGGTGAAATATCAAGTGGACGGAGGACTTGTCTACGCCCCCCCCCTTGGGTAATATTGGTATGAAGTATCAATATGAGAAAAAAGGAGTTAAGATAGATCGATATTCTGCTACCACTACCCTTAGGAGGAGGGATCTACCCAAAATTGAGCATGCGATTAATTTTCCGGTGCCATACAATAAAGGGCTCTTTGTGGGGGTTAGGGGATTTACCGAAACTTCAGGCCCCGTCAGACACCACGCAGGTTTTGGACGGAGATCCTTATAAGCAGAGAGTCGAAGCGACCAACAGATAACAGTTGTTCCAGACGACGGACGAGAAACGATCTCAGGTGACTTCCTGCCTGAAGAAGCTTCCGAATTTGAGTTGTGTTCAAGAAGCCTTGTCTATACTTAGTCACGACGAACAAAGTGTCACGAAATATCCAAAGAGGGAAGGGTTGATAACCCTGCATGAAGAATATATATTCCTGTCTGAAAAACTGATAACTCTACTACCAGCTCTGTACAAGAAACGCTATATAAAACATTTTCTTTTATACAATTTATTTTTTTTTTTACTCATGACTTCACTCTGTCCAGACCAAGCCAATTCAACGATTCCTGTCGAGAATTTAATTCTCGCCAACCTTGTGATCTAAATCAAACACAACGTTGGGGCAAAGCAAGGCTTGGATCGAAGTTACTCATTCAACGGTCAGCCGCGGAGATCGAACATCGAACGGACGGACGGAATGGACGTAATAGAACAATTTTTTAAGAATATTTACATTAGTTTTTATCACTAATCAGTATAATGTGAATTTAATAAATTTTCATGAAATCAGCCCAGAAATATGAAACGCTCTCAAAGATAAAATATGTTCAATAAGACACTTATATACTACAACAAATATTTTGCCTTGTAACCTCATGTGTGGGACAATACTAGCACTAGAAGTCCCTACGTCTTGAATTTAACTGATCCCTGCCACATATTTGAGAAGGAATCTATCTACCTTCACGCTGTCTGACATACTGTTTGCCGTCAGAACCAAGCAAATTAAACTAAATTTCATTCATAAATAATACTTTCGTTCAATTTTCATTCATCCAGACAACGTGCTCGTTTACAAAGTTTAATCTTTTTGGTTTTTCTTGCTAATGAGGGTTCTGACAACAAGAGAAAGTATGGAATTCTTCCTCATATAAATGACCCGGTTGCTGCTGCTTCAAAATCTTTAAATCGTATGATTCTGCCGAACAGTCGTTTTACGAGGCCGCCTTGGCGTTTTAGACGACTTAAAACGACTTTATAAATGCTTTTTAAATAGTTTAGAATTTACACTTTAGTAGCGGCTATTGTAATGCCTGAGTAAACGACGCTGTAGACGACTAAAGGATATTTGTTTACGCTTTTTTTTTTGTTTTTAAGAATCACTTTTATAAATTTAAATAACAATGGTCTCTAATTTTGGACGCTTCATTTTTGTAATAAATATTTTATTCTATAACTTTTATCCTTTGGTTCTTTTTTTACTGTGTATATAACGTTTTTTAAGAATATTTAAATCAGTTTTTATCACTAATCTGTATCATGGGAACTCTTTATTCTTTCATTCTATGATACTGTATTTCTTCAATAATTAGCATGAAATTATCATATTTTTAATTTTCCAAATTATTTAATTCAGATGCTCTACTGTGTTGCGGGCGATGCTGATTGTGTTTAAGTTCGGAAAACATGTGTCGCCTGGTTTATTTATTCACAGCGAAAATGGCGGACTCGGAATGCGAGTCTGGATAATAAATGAACTAAATAACAACAAAACTATATATATGAACAAACGATAAGTATGTATTAACAAACGAGGATATACATAGACAATAGAATATTGTTGCGTGTTACAAAACAATGAACATGAATGAAGAAAACATTTAAACTAGTGAATTGTTTGTTTGTGTGTGTGTAGTTTGGTGTAGGAGAAAGTCCTCGAGAAAATGAAGTAATAGGTATGTACGTGCATGTACAAGTGCTTTCCTCGTTCGACCTACATCTTACTGTCCCTGAGTAAAATAGGAAAAAGAGTATGACAGAGAATGTCACTGACTATTCATAGGCTTAGGGGAGCGTCATCTAGCGGCGGTTTTAGAAAAGTGTTGTAATGGAATGTCCCATACTCCCTATCGCCTATGTGGACTGACTATATCAGTAGATATATATAGTGAGCACAGGATATACCTGGAGCTTGCTTTCGGAATTACTAGACTGCTACCCGATCCCCTGTCTTTCAGTAGTGTATTCTCTTTTTACAATAAACTGTTGTATCCTTAAAGAGGTTACAAACAAAGTAAGTGGGGTAACTTCATAACTGGAATACAAATTTTATATGTCGCCATCACCAACTCTTAGAATTGTCAGTTCATTTGATTACTTTCAAATTTTTGCTTTCATTCTTCCTCCAACCATTGGTTTCTAATGTGGTACTTTTCAATAACCTTCCTAGATAGACTATTTGTTCAGATTTGTTTGGTGCAAGACCCCAATAAACTTAATACCCTAGCGAATAGCATGCGAGACCTCCCTTCCTATACATTGATCTACGGTAGGCATTCAATTCTGTGATAGCTAGTAACTTAGGATGATATCTAAAATAAATTAATGCCTAAAAAACAAGAGATGTTAAAATGTTTCTAATCAGCTTAATTTTAATTTTGCATTGCTTAAACAAATTTTGTTATTTCGTCTATTTTGTTAAACTTTTGCATTAAAACTAATGAAAACAAAAGATTGCTCTACTAATGTTGAGAATTTCTGTTTATCGAGTGAGTATAGTTAACATTAGATCCAAATTTAGAAGCATCATGGGTAATGCTCTTATTTCACTGAAGTCAGTCTTTTGGAGAACATGTGAGACTGAGATAGTCCAACTTAAAATTGTAAAATTCATTTGAAATATTTTTTCTCGTTAAAGGAAGTTGCTCGTATGTTAAAGAAATGCATAAGCAAGCGGTGTAAATTTTAATTCCATACGAAAAATAAGTGTAAAAATATTAGTTTCTCAATTCATTTACAAATAAGTTCCTTATTACACTAGGAAAATCCAAACTTCCTGCAATTTTTAAAATTTAATATTTATTTTGTGGGCGTGACAGGAACTTTATTTTAATGCTTTCAAGTACCCTTTATAAAATTCTGTGGTTTCAGTGTTAGTTTCATCATTACTTGCTTTTATTTGTCGTGGTATATTTTAAAGTTTGGATTAAAGTGTACATTAATTAATGTCTGGCGAACCCGAAAAAAAATACGGTGTATCAAAAGGACGATTTTTTCCTTAACGCGACTATTACTGTTAGAAATTATTATTATTTTTTTTAAATACTTTTAAAAAAACCCAAATATATGAAACTGTATTCATAATTATTTTTATAAATTTGTTTTTTTGGCACATACTTTTTTGGGTGAGTACGAATGTTAAACTTTACCGAATGTTTTATATAATTTGCTCATCGTTAATGAAATAAAACCCACACAATCTGTTTGCCTGCGGATTTAACGGAGCAGCAAACATATAATAATAATGACGATGAATTTTGACGAGTATTCCTATCGAGAACGTCGACACGCTCTAAGAATCTTATCTCTGGTGAAGATTGGCCCCTCACACTCAAGCGTTGTCGGAAGGCATTACATCATTTGTTAGTATTTGATCGAAGTATCCGCCCTGACGAAGTGGGCGTATTACTATCCGTAGTTTTGGATACTCTAGTTGAGATGCTTCACTAATGATGAAGAATCCCTCATCTTGTTGGTGATGCGAGACGCCATCTGGCTCGGCAAAAATTGTTTGCATCGGGACTGGTTACTTCACAGGAATGCGCCCATTGCGTTGATCTGGAGGGGTCCATAAAGCATGTCTTCTATCACTACGCGATCGTACGTCGTTGAAGGCTATATGGTTTGAATGCTTCGTCGAAAGTATTTTATATTGGAAGCCAGTTTCGTTTGTAGTAAGCCCATCGCTTGACAAGAAAAAAAGTTTTCTGTGCTTGTCAGCCGTGCGTGGTGCGAATGATGATATGGATGACGCGAGTGAAAGAAGTCTAGGGAGAGTGGCCTCTTTCTTCCATTTTCTGGTTGAGTACTTTAAACATTAACTTAAGGTTAAAATCGGAGGGGAAAGAGAAGCGTCTGTACTCGTCGCACTAATGCGAAAGTTTAGTAAATGTTACGCACTGGTGCCATGTGATTAGTTAGTCTGTGCTTTCTGCGAAAAACTTCTCGGGTGATGTAAGGATTTTTTTTTCTTTTTAACCTATTTATTTCTCCTTTTCTTCAACCTCCAGTTAACTTGCTCTTTCTATCCTAGTAGATCGTTAGTGAGGGTCACATACTAACGCAGTTTTCGTATGAAATCACTGTAAATATTTCCAATTACTGAGAGATTTTCTTAGTGTAAAATATGAATCATTTTTATTATTCCCCTCTCCATATAATATGGGTAAATATGGGTATTAATCAGAAATTCAGTAAAAGGTATGTGTACTTTCGGCGAATGTCGTATGAAAAATCCAGAATAAAATGCGATGTTGTGGTGAAAGGAAAAATCAAAATTGTTAGAAGCTAAGTTAATGTTAAGATAGTGAGAACGAGCATCTCTACCTCTCTCAATTCTCAATGTTGTTATTTTTAACAAAGAAATAACAAAGCGTGTTCTCGGTCCGCAAAAGGTCTTTCGCAGCGGGACTGGTTGTTTTGCCAGAATGCGCCCGTTTAATAAACACTCTTTCTTTCAGTACGCATTCGTACGCCTACTGTACAGGCTACACGCGGTTCACGGACAGTTTTAGAAGTCTTCTTTTTTATGCGCCGTGTCCTTTCAGGACGTAGGCGATCATGGCTCTCTACTTCCCTCTATCCTTGTAGCTCTCTAAGTTTCGTCCGTCACCTCCTCCCAGATCACGTTGTCATCCACTTGTTCAAGCTCGTCAGGTATGTCATGCGTTGTTTTCCCTTGACTCTCTTTTCCTTCTTTTCGACCTGTGAGTATCAGATTTCCCAGGACCTCATTTCTCATTACGCGTCCCAGAAACTTCAGCTACCTCTTCTTGATGTTAAGTATAAGCCTCCTCCTTCATCCAACATTCGCTACCGTAAAGGAGGATAGATGTCACGTAACTGCTCAGTACTCTTTTCTTTGTTACGAAAGAGATCATCATGTCTCGCAATACTCTGCCCAGCTTTGGAATGCGTAATTGGCCATCCGATATGTCTACGGATCTGTGTCGCAATTGCCATCCTCTGTCAAAACACTTCCAAGATATTTAAACTTCCGCACCTGCTTGATTTTAGTGTTCCCGACCTGCAAATCGCATTTCGGGCCCATCCTTTTACTGATGGCCATGCATTTTGTCTTGTAGTTTATGCTTAGTCCCTTCTTCTCGCTCTCCTTCGCTAGCTTCTGTAGGAGGTTTTGTAATTTCTTTTCCATGTCTGCTATCAGTACTGTGTCACCTGCGTATCTTATGTTGTTGAGATTGTGGCCGCCGATGCTGAATCCCGGTAGGATTTCCAATTCTCTCAGAATTACCTCGCTGTATAGGTTGAATATGTCCGGTGAGAAGACACAGCCTTGACTCACGCCCCTATCTTTGTGTATTTGCTGAACTCGTTCTCTATGCGCATGCATGCCGTTTGCTGCTAGTATATGTCCTTGATTATTCTAATATCTTTCACGAATATATCAAGGTTGCTAAGCAGTTCCAACAGATCCTTGTGGCGTACTTTGTCGAAGGCCTTTTCGTAGTCTATGAAACACGTCCTTCTGCATTTGTATTACTTTCTGATAACATTCTGATCATGATCGTGTTCCTTGTTCCGGTGTCTTTAACGAACCGGCACTGTTCTTGTCCTATCTTTGGCCTGATTCTGCTGTCAGAAATAGGAAGAACAGGAAATACAGGTAATTGAAAGAAATATTGAATAATAATAAGTAGCGCCAATGAGTATATATAACTTTAATGAAGGAAAATCAAACCTATTCCACTTTAACTGGGATGAGCTGACAAGTCACTCTCAGAAACGCAAAATTCTCAACGAGCCACTCCCTGACAGTCTCCGCCTGACAACTATCCCCACAATAGCCTCAAAAGTCTGACAAAAACAGCCTTCCCCTTTTTTAAGCTGGTGCCATCCAAAGTGTATATTCCCACATCAATTTTTAACCAACATGTTTTTCTGCCATTTCAGTTTGTTAGGGAGAGGTCACATACTAACAAATTTTCCTGTAAATTAATATTTGATCACACATTCAAATCACAGGGAGAACATGTTTAAATTGTGATATAGCTCATTTCCTTTATTTCTCCCTTTCCACATGTAAATGTAAATAAGGATATTAGTTTGAATTTCCAGAGAGAATAAAGACTGGTCGATCAGTGAATGAGACTAGCTAAATTAATGAAAGTATAGAAAACTAGCACTTTCCTTTCCCTCAATTGGTTGCCTTGTGCCACATTTTTTGCTTATATGAAATATCAACTATTGGTCTTATGGTAACCTGATCAGTACATTATGCTATTATTCACTGTAGACCTTACTTTAAACTGCAAATGACAAATTTTACAAACTTCCTAAACTACCAAGTGAAAAATACTTTCTTGTTGGAAATGAGCCAGTCTCAAAGATTAATTTGAATGGAAACAATTTATGCATGTGATGTCGAATTTAAAATGATTTATTCGAATGGATTCAGCACCAAGTTTATCAGTAAGAAATGGATTTCTTTGGATTAATCAAGTACTTGACCCACTATGCGGGCATCTAGTGCTTTTGTATTTTATCAAATGTTAACTAACGACCAATAAATAATGTCAAGGTAGTCCTGAGAGGAAGATAAATCTAGACAAAAAGCCTGAGAACAACAAGCAAAATTTGAAATTCATGCTTAGAGAAACTGGATGTTTAAAAGTTAATGAAGAAGAGACTTTGCTGAAACTTGCTAAGTAATGCATCAAGTACTTCCTACAAAGCAAGAACAAAGGGGTTTATTAAGATTTGGTAATAAATAAATTTTTTCTTTAAAAACGTTTTCCGAGGACCCCCACCTACTCCACAAACACTTAATTTTAATAGTCATCTCATGATCATGTGATTAAAATCTGCTTTCCTATCAGGAATTTAATAATGTGAAGTGTTTGCTAAAATAACTTATTTGCTGTGATTTGAAACCTGTTCTGCTTTTGCAAGAATTAGCAGGATTGTTTCAAATGAGTTCCAAATGACTCAAGCAGTTACTTTCAGTAAGGACATTTTTTTGCTTAACATTTAAATTTGAACTTTGTATCAGCTCAAACATAAATTAATTTGAATGCAATTGGGGGCGAGTATGCTCATGCAACTGGATAAAATATGCTATTATTTTTAAGAAATAAGCTAAAAATTAATGAATAATGTGCCTTCTATTTTATCACGTTGATTTTTCTCCAATTAATTTTAGTTTATTAATTACTTATTTAATACGAAATTTATTGAAAATTATTTAAATTCATTCAATACTTGTATGTTTTAGTGATGATTTGTTAAATAAATAAAAAAAAAAAAAAATACCAGGGGAAAGAAATGAAATCCAACATCTGTATTAAAACCCTATACATTTATTTTTTGTCCTAAGATGATGCAAAAAGCAGAAAACCTTTCCTGAAAGAATAGGTGTTTCTGAGCAACTATGTTACATTTACATGAAAAACAAGTCAATGTTTGCTACAGGAAAAAATAGTTAACCCTGACAGTACCATTTTTAGAAGGCACCTCTAAAGATCCACTAAAATATGAACATACACGAGGAAAAATGACCCAAACTTAATAAAAACAAAGTTTTATTGTCAAAATCTTTGTTATTATTAAAAAGAAAGGACAATGAACTTTTCTGTTATTAAATTGTATTTTTTTTCATCTTTTAGAACCTTCTAAAGTTTGGTTAAAAAAAAAAAAGAAAATTTGCATCAAAAGGTGACAAATAATTATGGGAAATTTGAGCATCATTTTGCAATGAAAAACATTGTTTTGGAAATTCTTGCAAGAATCAGATAATTATTGTTTTTTAATGAAACTTTCAAGACTTATTCAGAAATGAATTAAATTATTTTAAAAACATTTCTTTTTTTTTTTTAGTAAAAATATATTTTTTTTCTGCTACCCTGAACTCATTTAATTTTATGAAATTTTTCGAGAAATTCATTTTTGTAGAGCTTAATGTTTATATTAGTTATAAGGACAAGTCCTTGGAGAAATTAAATCATGAAATATTTTTGTTTTTTTTTCTCAATCAGGACTCCCAGTTACAGAAAATGTTCTGAATTGTAAAATAAAATATGCAATAAAACTATGATGTTATTTTATTAAAAAAACTTTTGTGAATAAAATCTTTTAAAATTCTCTATTAATTTGTAGTGGACAAGTGATATTGTTATTAAATTAAGACTATATTTACTAATCATAAATGGAGAAGCTTACAATTCCCAGTATATAAAAAAAATCCTCAATATTTAAAAAATAAAAAAAATTGAAATTTTTTTTTGTGTGTATAGACATACAATTTTTGTAAATATGGATGTTCATACACAACATTATCAGAAAACAAGAGTGGTAACTATAGTAAATTTAAAATTTATTGATAATTTTCTAACATTTCCTCAACAAGCGTCCTCGTAGATAAGACTATAAAGCCTAAATACACCTAAAATTCAATTAAATATTAGATTATTTTAAAAAAATAAAATATACTTTTCTGAAACATTATTTAAGAAACATTTACAGTTTACTTAGTCTAGATTAAAATAAATATTACTGTTAATTTAAAATATTGCAGAAAAGCATCTTTTTTAACACAGAAATGGTGTTTTTTTTTGACAGCTTAAGGATTGGGAAATTTCAGTAAAGTCAATAGAAAAAAAATTACATGGCAAATAAGTGAATGCTTTTATATATATTTTAACTAACCAGTAATCTTAGAAATGTCAAATATCTTAAGCAATCTAATATTTTATTCAATTTTAAATACATTGGCTTTATAGTGTTACTTACTAATATACTTGTTAAGAAAATGTTAGAAAATTACCAATAAATTTTAAATTTATTATAGGTATCCGTCTTATTTTCTGATAATGTTGTATATGAATGCATATATGGACAAAAATCAACATGTTTATACACACATAAAAAAATATTCAAAATTATTTTAAAAATATTCCGGTGGGAGGATCATTGAATTGTGGTGTTTTTCCATTTATGATTAGTAAATACTATTTTAATTTAATTATAATATCACTTGACCACTAAAATTTTATACATAATCTTAAAATTTAAAATTTTATGAATCATTTTGATTTTCAAAAATGATAACAATTCTTGTAAAAATACATTATTTATCAAAAAATGTTTTTTCTTAAGACAATAGTGTCCATAATATATTTTATTCAAAGCTTTCCTCATTAAATGTCTTAGTTTTATTACATTTCTTTATTTTATGATTTAGGGCAGATTTTCTGTAATGGGGGTCCTGTTTGACCCCACCAAAAGTTGATGATTTAAATTCTCCAAGAACATGTCATAACTAATATAAACATTTGCTCCATGAAAAGAATTTTTCAAATTTTCTTAAAATTAAATGAGTTGAGGGTAACAGATGTAAAAAAAAAAAAAAAAATTTTTTTACAATGATTTTCTAAAAAAAAAAATGTTTCAAAAATAATTTCATTCATTTCTGAATAAGTCCTGAAAGTTTTTAAGATTCAACAATTATCTGATTTTTGCAAGAATTTACAAATGTTTTTCACTATGAAAAAAACACTCAAATTTTCTGTACAAATTTAAGGTACTGTTTTGGAACACACACACACAGAAAAAATAATTTTAACCTAAGGTCCTAAAAAGGACTAAAAAAACAAATGTTTTACATAAAAGAATTTTTATCTTTCCTCTTAATAATAGCACAAAGATTTTGATAAAATTTTGTTTTTATATTTTGGGCATTTTTTCATCATGTATCCTCTTTTTTAGCAAATTTTTGGAGTACTTACTTTTAGAATGGGTATTTCAAAAATATTGGTTACTTAATAAAACAATTTTTGTTTTGTTGCTGATTGACTGTTTGCAAAACAAGTTTTAGCAATAAAAGAAAATTAGGAAAAAGTGGTCGATAGAAAAAAGGAAATAAAATAGAAGCAGTTGGAAATTTTGTAAAAGGTACTTTCTTTTACAAAATTTTTTACGACTGTGTGTTATAGTTGAATGTTCCCTTCCTCTGGAAAGTTGGAAGGGAAAAAGCAGAAATTGCTTTTTGTTATGTAAAAAGGTAAAAATGAGTACTAAAGTTACACTTTTGTTTTTCTGTAAATTAAAATGGAAAGTAAATATATAGAGAGGAATATTTAAGTTATTAACCTTTATGTGACACACAAAATCTAAGTCTTCTTCATTTATCATGGCATGAAACAAGTGCTCAAGAAATATTCTTGCTTGGATTGCTTGAATATAGTGAAAGTTGAGTTAATCCTATCTCCTTCTGCATAGAATATGAGTATAGATGAAAAGGTCAATAGGTCACCAGAATAGACTTGCAAAACTTCCTCATAAAGTGATAACAGACCTGATAAGGTCTGTTATTACTTTATGAGGAAGTTTTGCAATTCTATTCCATATTATTTGAAACTTTTAATATTTAGTATGTACACAGAAAATTATTTGAACCATGACATTTTTTTTTATCATTTTGCTCCCTATAATTAGAGTAATTAGAACATGTAACCAATACATTCTCAACATTCATCAGTAAAATCATGTCTTATTTGTGATGAAATTGTTCAGCTTTCACTGCCATATAGGAGGATAGTCATTACATTACAGTCAAGCACTCATCTGTTTCTTTCAAATGTTATTTTTCAATTGCTTATTACTTTAGTTTCTAAAAAAATATCCCAATATTCTTATGTACCTCATTAATATTTGTCCCCAATGTACAACTTGCGTTTGGAGCTGTCATTCTTCTTGCATTCCCAGTCACTATTGTTACTTAGAAAGGATGAATTCATTAATAGTCGTTTTGACTGATCTGATTTGCATATCCTAATATTAGAGCCCGCCATGCAAACATTCATTACTTTTTGTGTTTGTCATGCTTTCTATCTCAGTGTCTAACCTCATGAGTGGTAGACAGGAATACTATAAAGTTCATAGTCTGTTGTTACATAGTGAGAAATGCTTTTATATCTAAAATAGATTTTAAGGATGTAGTATTGCTATAGGTTATTATTTTTCAACTGATCAAATCAACTTCCTATTTACAAACATTTAATGTGGGTTATAAATTTTAATGCTAAAATTTAAAATACTTTCACATTTGTTGAATTTGTATAATATTGATTTTATTTTTTAACATTTACCTACAAAAAGTATTTTTCTTTTTCTCTCTTCCAGAGTGCATTGATTATTCACGCATTTATCATACCAGCCCCATGTCTCGAGTGCATCTTGGTAGTGACAGAGATTTCATGGCTATTGTGGTCAACTTAAAAGAGCAGCGTTGTTTGCAAAAATGTTTACAAACCATTAATATGGAGCAAACATATGCTACTAAAATCCTTGACCTAGACCACAGGATTCTTAAAATTTACTTCAAACGTTTAAAAGAAAAAGTTTCACGAATTCGGTCGAATTTATCAGCAGAAGAAATCCTTAACTTGAAAAAATTAGAAACTGAAGGGAGGTTAAAAGCTTCTTATATTCCAGTTGCTTCTAACAGTTCATTGAAGATTGCCGCTGCTTATAGACGCCTCAAACTGCAGCCAAATATTACCACTAATGAAGTATCCAGTAAGGCTGCTAAACATCCAGAAATATCAGGCAAATTTGATATAAAATCTGATAGTCACATACAGCCTGATGAGGATCAAGTGAGAAATGAACCAACAAATGCTTTGTCTATTGCTACGATTGAGAATGAAAATTGTAAACAGTTTCAGAAAAAGAAAAGGAAAGCTATTCAAATAGGACGGCCACTGACGTCATCACTGGCCAAAGAAAGATACAATCTATATCAGCCATTAAGAAGACCAAGCACAGCGCCACTATCTGCTCATGCACTTTTCTCATCTCATGGTGGAAAGGATGAATACGTTGGAGATACAAATCACTTGCAAGAAGATATAAGTGGTCATTTCTCACGAGATTGTGATATTGGAAGTAATTTAGGGGAAAATTTATATGAAGAGAAACGTAAAGAATGGTTGCAGTTTGAAGTGAATAAAGGCAAAATGCTTGACAGAAAAACAAAAGATTTTTTAGATCACCTGAATCAGTTTGTTGCTTGTCCACTCAGCAAACTTAACTCAGAAAATTCAGCTGACAGAGCAGGATTCATGCAAAAAATAGACCCTGAAAGAAACCTACCATCTACTAAAGCTCTATCTTTTGATTTCAATCAAAATGGAGTATCAAGTGATGAATACCAAGAAGAGTTAATGAGTCTATGGAAAGATTTGAGTAAATGTCGTTATTTACGAGTGGCTGATGAACTGTTAGATTTATCAGGTGTAGTTAATCTGGCCAAAGATCAGATGAAGCACTTTGTTAATGTCCATGGGTTTAGTTTAGCAAATACTTTCAAGTCTTGATGATACAATTATTAACTTCTAATTTCTCTTTCTGACTTTTATTGTTTGGTGTGGGGAAACTTATATATATCAGTTTCTTTTAGAAACAGTTGCTTTTGTTAGATTCCTTTTAGAGCAGCTGCAGTTTCACTAAAATAAAAATAGTGGAAGAGTCACTATTTAAAAAACATTATATGGGGTTGGCATTTATAAATTTCACAAACTCCTAATACTCCCACCCCACTGTTATTCTTTGATGTCTTTTGACATTTATCACTGTGGCATTTCTAGGAATCTTTAAAATAAAAGATGAGAAATTTCAATGAATAGATCAAGGAAGAGAATCATGTTGAAAAACACCAAAAATAAAATTGTTATTAAGCTTTATTTATGTTGGCAGCCTTCAGTTATAAAATATGTTGCTTTTTGTTCCTTTGTAAGACTGCCTCAAATCACAGCAGCTGCATTTGTGGAAAGAAAGCTTGGTAGCATCAAAGGAAGGAAGAAAAAAAAAAAATAAACTTCCCTCCTGGCAAATGTTTGAGAAAGCTCTAAAGATACCATCAAGATAATATCTCCTGCAAATAATTTGACTGGTTTTCCAAATTAAAAAAATAAAATAACTTTAAAAACCAACCACCACTGGTATCTGAAGTAAAGAAGTAAATCATCAATATTTTTCAAACTGTAATTATTGCTGTTGATTGTTAATGGAAGAAGGAGCTGAATAACAATAACCCAATTTTTTAGGCCACAATCTTAGAAAGAAAATCTAAAACAAGATAGTTGTACAACTCTTTTTTAGCAGAAAAAAATCTGCAGCAGAGTATAATTGTGAGTAATGATTTTGTTTCAAAAGTAAGTACGAGAATTAAATAAATAAGCTTCACATTAAGTAGAGTTCCTTAAATTTGCTACTAAAACCACAAAAATTCTGCCTAATAATAACTGAAAGAATTTTTAAAGCTTTGTTAGATTTGCTCCTTTTCAATGAGTGGAGAGGCAAAATTGTGTGGACAAGGAAAGCAGCAGTGTCAAATGCTTGATCTTTCTGAAATTAACTCATAAGACCTAAGTGAATGAAAAAAAAATATAAAAAAAACAACACACTTGATTGGTACAAATTTCATGATTAGTCTCAAAATTTACAACTTGCCCTAGCTTTTTAATTTTAGATTTCATGAAGTTTTTCTTTTTCAATGGAAGAGACCAGTAATGGTGATCAACTAACATTTAATCAGCACCAAACTTCAGGAAAGGACCCTATTCTCTTCAGTTTTGTGATTGAGGCCCTTCAACAAGCAATAACTATGTATATCCTGACTAGTACAGCCAAACATCAAACAGGTCACTAATAACTTAAACCACTAATCAAGCTATCCTTTTAGCAGTAAATGGCATCAGTTAAATAATATGCAAATAAACTATTCCAATGCTTTTTCTTTTAAGATTGTTTAAAAGAAAATGGCTGCTTTCCTCAGTTCTGATATGTGAACATGGTTTTTTTACCCCCAGCTGTAATGAGGAGGTATTGACCTTTTGTTAAGAGGTCAACTTGATATTTGTTTGATACTGAGTGTCTTCTGATAATGTGTTACATGAAGAGACACTTTGCACAAGGTTGGGATGTGAAGTTGACTGACTGCTTCCCTGCACAAATGATCTGAAAAACAACCGATAGATACAATAAATTACTTTAAAAATGTTATTAATAACAAAATTGATAAAAATATAAAGAAATGAAATGTAATTGGATAGACTATATATCTAAACAAATTAAAAAAAAAAAATTAATTTAAAGATTTAAAATTTCAGTATTTCCTCTCCTTGTGTGTATTTGTAGTTACATCAATGCCAGCATCACTTTAGTTCAATGAAGTCCTTAAGGATGAAATGTGTGACATGAAAACAATTTTCCACTTTGTCCTTAATTTTTCTATATATATATATATATATATATATATATATATATATATATATATATTATTTATTTAAAAATATGATTCCAACTCGCTACATAAGAGGTCTCATGTTTCAAAACAAGAGCCGAAAACTTCAAAATGATATTTGAATTAACTTGAGTTAAAGTAGGCTCTGTTCCATCTTCAAGCGAAATTTTTTGGGCAAAACTTGGGATGACCCATGCCCTTTGTGCCTCCATGAGAAACTACACATTATTAAGCTTCTAAACAATAAAAACCTATTAAACAACCGGCAAGAATTAACGGTTTTCTGCCGACACAACTGAACTTACGCTCTGAATAACTAGCTAAAAAAACACGCATACAAAAAAATAAATTTTAAAATCCATAGCCCATATACATAGTTTTAATAACCTACAAAAATTGATAACCCTTTATGAAGTCGTCAAATAACAAACGTTGCGGCCTTTTCATGTACACAAATCCCTTTCATAAAGAGATATAATAAAAGAATAAAATAAAAATAAATAAATAAATCTCCGTAGACGCTCAAGCCAGACTATGCAAAAACTTCCTCCGTCGTAAATTTAGCCACCCCCACCTTACCGTGACCCGGCATCTATGAAAGTAACTCTATACTGATACAAATTATTAACACCCCACCCCTGCCAATTCTAAACAATCCGCCCTTGATGTTACCATGGAAATTTTTGATTTCAATTCTGACCATACTATTAAAACTCGTAAATTTCAGAAATAAGTCATTCCCAAAAAATTTCACTTGAAGATGGAACAGAGCCTACTTTAACTCAAGTTAATTCAAATATTATTTTGAAGTTTTTGGCTCTTGTTTTGAAACATGAGACCTCTTATGTAGCGAGTTGGAATCATATTTTTAAATAAATAATTATATTTATGCTCTACTTTCGTATCAAGCACTATTTTTTAAAAATAATTACAAAAATACTAAGGAACTTTGGATTATTTACCAAACCAGTTTCTTTCCTATTTTCTACAATATTTTCACACACTTATATATATATATATATATATATATGAACACCCTAAAATTGAGTTACAGTTATATATATATATATATATATATATATATATATATATATAAAATTAGTTATATATATATATATATATATATATAAATATATATATAAAATTAGTTATATATATATATATATATAAAATTAGTTATATATATATATATATATATATATATATAAAATTATATATAAAATTACAGTTATATATATATATATATATATATATATATATATATATATGAACACCCTAAAATTGAGTTACAGCTGCACTGAAAATCTAGAAAGTATAATGAAAAAACACAATAATAAAATCCTGAACAAACCCCCATGCCTGAATAGTATTAATAAAAACTCTACACTTAAATCAGACAATAACAGTGAAAAATTGTAGAAACCCAGAAGACTGCCCATTAGAAAATAAATGCTGCATCAAATCTGTGGTATAGCAATGTACTATCACATCCACTGAGAGTCCTAATACTAATATGATATACATTGGGTCCACGAAGAATGAATTTAAAGCCAGATGGAGGCAGCACAAGTGCTCTTTCAACAATATAAATAAAAGAAATCAGACTTCTCTATCTAAATATTTTTGGCATCTGAAGGAAATAAACAGGACACCTAAAGTAAAATGGAAAATTATAATAGGACTAGAACTTGTAAAACTTGGGATGACCCATGCCCTTTGTGCCTCCATGAGAAACTGCACATTAAGTTTCTAAATAATAAAAATCTATTAAACAATAGACATGAGTTAACGGATTTTTGCCGACATCATCAAATTTATGCACTGAATAATTAGCTAAAAACAAGCATACAATAAAATAACTTTTATAATCCATAGCCTGAATAAATAGTTTAAATACCCTACAAAAAAAGATAACCCTTTATGAAGTCGTCAAAAAACAAATGTTACGGCAGATTTTATATACACAAATCCCTTTCATAAAGAAATAAAATAAAAAAATAAATAAATCTCCATAGACACGTAAACCAGACTAGGCGAAAACATCTTTCGTTTTAAATTTAGACACCCCCACCTTACCCTGACTTGACATCTATGAAAGTAACTCTATACTGATACAAATTATTAACACCCCTACTCATTTAAAAAAAATGGCTGTTACCATGGAAATTTTGATTTCAATTATGAATATACTATTAAAACACAGAAATTTCAGAAATAAGTTATTCCAAAAAAAATTTCGCTTGAAGATGGAACAGAGCTTACTTTAACTCAATTTAATTCAAATAATTATAATGAAGTTTTCGGCTCTTAAGGTTGTCTGTTTTCCATTTAAATTAATAATTGCTCAGATTTGACATTGAGCTCTCTGAATTACATCCTCCTCAGGATTATCGATATGGATTACCAAACTTTTCATTACTTTATATATATATATATATATATATATATATATATAATGATGAGGCTATGTTGAATACCCTTGTTACTTGTATTAGTCTGTTGCAGGTTAGTTCTGCTGCTTTGTCATTGTTTCTAAAAATCTAACAGATCATGGGCTCAAGAGATGTAATAACTTGGTGGAGTTTTGGACTGATATTGTTAGTGTGAATGCTTTAGTGCAAGGAGCTAATGTTGAAATGTCTTCTGATGAAATAACTGTTTTTGATTATGCCTGTATCATACCCAACTGCCAACACCCAAACTCTTGAGTGAACATGTCATTTATGTGAAAGGCTGTGATTATTATGGTTAAACATGTTTCAGAAATCCAATACATAGTTTAATACTTTTAAACATTAAATATGTAGTTGCAAATGTTAATTTAATCTATAGAGTCATTCACTGTCAAAAAATGAGGGAATATTTTCAGTTCAATAAATAGAAAATATTGAGATCAGATTAAAAAACATTCTCCACTGAAATTATTTTCACAAGATTTATGGATCTGGAGAAATGGAATGTGGTAAATCACTGTTTATTAAATATACTATTCTCTAGAAATGTGTTATTTCTAACCAAACTCAGAAACCCCAAAAGCTGACTGGTGAGTTAATATGAGATACCAAGTGTTTATAAACTTTGCCACAATAACAATTTTGGTGAAAATAAGATGTGAGCAACTTTGATGGATTTCAATAATACATCAAAGTCAAACTAATAAGAATTAGTTATTTAAGTGAAGTGCCTTGAGAAAGAATTGTCTGTGGCTGCTGGGGTGAGCTATGAAGTGAATAAATTATTTCAATAAAATACAGAAAGATTTTATTCAGTTTTCAAACATTCATATTTAGGGTGATTGCTCACATACCTGTTGTGTAACATATGACTTTTTACCAAATGTCCCTCAGCCAAAGCAGCCATTAGAGACAATTCTCCAGCCAACACTGCAGCACATACAATTTGGGCCAAAGTTTTGGCATTATTTCCAGGATTTTCTGTGTTAGGACCTTGCACTCCTAACATCTAAAACAGACAAGAAAAAGTAGAGAATTAAATGTTCATGTCTAAAAATAAACAATTTCAAAGTAATATTTTTTGAAAGGTATCACCTATTTGAAAATGTGTGGAAAAGTGTAATGTCAATAAAAAAAACTGCCAATTCTTTTGTTCTTACTGTTTTATAAATACAACAGACATTAAAATGTTTAAGTTGAATTCAGTTGAAAAAAAAAAAAAAAAAAAATCAAATTCCAGGCACAAAGAAAAACATTTTTCACAAAATAATGGCTAAATTGAAAATAAATAAATAATAAAAAATAAAACTTACTCGTAAACATGTGCTTTGTGCATGAAGATTTGTACCCCCACCAACAGTTCCTATCTCCAAGGAAGGCATAGAACAGCTGATATAAAGATCACAGTTGTTTGGCCCTGTAGTTTCCATCAAGGTGATACAATTCGAACTGGAAACATTCTGGGCAGGATCCTGTGAACAGTAAAAATAAAGAAGGGTTTACACACAATTTGGAAAGTGGCAGCAGAGTTCATGATTATTTGACTAGTAAAATTATTGGCTGTAAAATCTGATAGTAATATTTAAGTTTTACTTATAAGGACAATGGCAAGATTTATACTCATTTATCTAAGAGCTAAGTAATTTATGGTGTTTTATTTATCAAATTCAAAATAACAAATTTCCACCACATAAAAATGGTCAATTCAACATTTCTATGTAGTGGACTCTTTTGATGATATAGAATAGTGTCATACATACATATATACTTATGTGCCAAAAGTAATTGGACAGCAGTATGTAAAGGCAATGGTAGTTGGTACTTTCATGCTTTGATATAATGGAAATGCTTAGGCTTATGTCAGTTGGACTGTCATCTAGTGAGTCAGCATGAATACTAGATAAGCTACTCATTGCAAGGTGACATGTTTCATTGGAATTTGAATGGACCATGAGAGTGGGTGTGATAATGTGTTCTTGGCATTCTTGTTTTAATAAAAAGAACTTGTTTGTTCAGCAATGATCAACCTTTTCCTTGATTGAATATTCCTCAGAATAAGCTCTTTGATTTGATTAAATGTCAATCCTTCCACTTCTCTTGGATGAATCATCAACAAAATCTTCCTAACAGCTTCACAACTGGCTGTTGCCAGAAATAAATCTATGACTTCATTTTCATCTCCTTTTATTTTTATTATCCCATAGTTTATTTTTTCTAGCAAGGGCTGCAAAGCACCTTACCCAAGTTCCAACAATGTCTGGATTTTCTACATTCAAGAAAATGCTATCAGTGATGCCATATTATTATGATATTCCAAGTAGGGACTGCAGTTGTATGCAGTCAATATTGGTTCTACAATCTAAGTACGATTGTTACTTACATAATGAGCCTATGCATAACACCTATTCATTTTTATATATATATATATATATATATATATATATATATATATGCTTATTAGTGGTAGCACTAACCAACCACAACTACAGTGCTTCTGTTAAAACCATGACACTTAGGATTGTGACATTACTAATTGAACCCTAGAGGAGTGACATCAAGTATCATGATTCTAGTCACATGAATCGTGAAGCCAGTTGGTTTAGGCAGATAGTAGAATGTGGCATATACCCAATTAAACCATGAACCCTAGCTGATAACAAGGCACCATGCAGGTTGTTGGTAGTTTCATAATGGTATGGGGTGTGTTCATATAGTATAGAGCTGTTCTGCTGGTCTGCCTCAATATATCATTGACTAGTGACTATTACATCACACTGCTTTATATCAATTTACCCACATTCAAAGACTATGTATCCCAATAACAAAGGGTTATTCCAGGATAATGCACTGTGCATTAGGTCAAAGTTATTCAGAAATAATATTAGGGGCATTCTGGAAACTTTTGACAAATGGTGTGGCCCATCAGATTCACTTGACATGAGTCCAAGTGAGAATTTATGTGATGTAGTGAAGAGGTCTATTTGCATCCAAGATCCCGCACCTACAAATATCAGGGAGCTATGAACTGCTACTGAGAGAGAGTATATATCAGAATCTCTCCCAAGTTGTCTTAATCACTTGTGGAATTGATGTTACACAGAGTTGTCACACTTTGATGGGCTAAAAGTGTTCCTATATGTACTTATCGCATGCCTTACAGCATGATAGTGTATATAGCTACTCATTGTGTTTTATATATGTGATTATGTTAATCAAATAAAGATGGATCAAGCAGGGGAAAAAATCTAAGAAATGCATTTATTATACCTGTCCTGTTGCAATGTAAACTGCAGTGACTATATTGGCTGAATGAGCATTAAAGCCTCCTTGAACACCTGCCATGGCAGAACCAATGAGATTCTTGGAAATATTTAAATCAACCAATGTAGCAGCAGATGTTTTCAGAACACCATTAATTACTTTCTCACATACAACTGCTTCACTGACCACATATTTCCCACGGCCCTGAACCCTGAAAGACAAGCACATTAAAATTTTAAAAAATAAAAACAAAGGATTAAGTTAGCTAATTTTTTGAATGTTCAATAAAGAGTTATTTTTTCTAGTAAGACAATAAAACTCAAGATAAATAGCAAAATAACAACCATTTAAAATTAACATTTTAATAACAGAATTTTTAAAATGCTAAGTTTTTCAAATATAATTATTTTTTTCATAAATGGCTGATGATTTTTAATATATTATTAATTGCTTAATAGTTGCACATATTTATAACTCAATTTTTTTTGTAATGCTTACTTGAAACTTTTCACAATGGTTGTTAGAGCACTTTAAGCTTTGGTTTTTGTGGGACAAAAATACATTCTCCTAATTGGAAAGTAATATGAAACCACAACAAAAGCTGAGACTATTGAAAGACACAGGATTCATGATTTTCACAAAGTCAAAAATCTAGAAGTAAATGGCTTCTATTCTAAAATGTTAGTTTATTTCAAAAGTACATTTGTCAGTTTCTCTCATTTTATAAAAATTCAGATTACCAAGTTTTACTTACTGCTAATCTATTTAATTTTATTCATACTTCTTCAAAGTTTATAACTCCCTCTCTAATCAGAAATTATTTATTTTTTGTGTGTAGTGTGTACACTTTCATACAGTTTAAAAAACAAAAACAAAATGGATTTTACCAGTTGACGGCAGCAGATTTTTTATCCGAGCAGTAATTACCACTGACACTTAAGATTTCCATTTCTGGGAATTTTTCTTTCAAAGTACTTATACAATTTTCTGCTCCCTATATTAAAAAAATATTCAAAGTAGGAAAAAGTTTAAAAAATAAATAAATTGCAATCATAAAGCAAACGTTTTTCTTTTGTTGTTGACAAAACTAAGCAAATATTATATAACAAGTGAATGAAACAATGACAGAAATTAAGCAACATATTTAGCATAAAAACTTTTTCAAATATCTTTCCAATTACATCTTATAAAAAAAGAAAATACACAAAATTTGAAGCTAGCAATATATCCTTGAATCTATACATTATTTTCATGCTAAAATTAAATTTTTGGATACTATTTTCTCATTCCTTTTTTGTGAGTAAATGTTGTATTAACAATTTTTTGAGAATAATGATTTTTCTAGATAGAAGTCCTACTATTTTATTCATTACTGGGAAGAGGAGGAGTGAGGCACTCAATAATAAATTCATCACAACAGTGATTACCTTATGTATCTCATTGACCCTAAATTTTCACCACTCATGATGAATGGTTACACTCTCAATGAAGCTCCTTGCTTTTGAGCATCTTTTGGGATGCAAGACCAAAGTGTTTACATGGCCTTGTAGATGATGAATTTTCCACCCTACAACCTGTCTACCACAGATGCAACATTGCAAGCCTCATGCTACTCTATTGCTATTTCTATTTCTAACAAGCTACATTCCCAAGTTTACCAGTTCAGACATTTGCAGGTAAGACCTGCCATGCCATGTACACAGTGACAAATCACCCTCATATCCTTCATATTCAAATACTAAAAAAAAAGTTCACTTAGTTTCTTCTTAAGAGTCACTACTTTATAAAACTGACTCTCGAGGACGCTTCCCAGAACATTATAATCATAACATTTCAAGTTTAGAGTCAACCATCAACTATTGTAATCATAATCTGCACTTATTTATTTCCCCCTTCTTCTCCTACATCCATACAACAATGTCATTTAGTAGCCATCTACCTTGAGTGTCTCATGATCCTTATATTGGGTGAATATTAGTTGATTTTGTATTTAGTCTATTTTTTTTTGCAAACAATGAGTGGCATTCAAAAATGAAATGATGCAAATTCTCTTTGGAGCCATTTCTTCAGACTTCCCAAAGTGGGGGTAATGGCAACTTTCAAACACATTCCTTTTTCTACTTAAAATGTTTTTTTAAAAAGATTTTTTATTTATCAAAATATTTTATTAATTTGTTCAATTTCTCTTGTGGCTAATGAGCATTTGTACATCTTTGAAAAGGGATTTATCCCACCTAAAAGGTTTGGGAACTATTTTGTACAGATAATGTAAGAAATCAACTCTCACCTTGGACAACATGTTCATTCCCATGGCATCACCTGTTTTGGCAATGAATCGAATATACAACAACCTTCCAGCCTGGCAAACTTGTAATTTATCTAAACGGGCAAACCTGAATGTGAACAATGCATAGAAATATTTTAATACATATCAACTTTATATTTGGAGAGATAAAATGGATTCAGCAGCAGGGAATGTCAAAACAAACAGTTATATCTTAATTGAAATGTTTACAATGCAATTTGATGCACTAATGGTATTTTCAGGTCATTCACCATAGCAGCCAAGTTTATTGACAGAAAATTAGAAGGCCATTCTCAAGTCTAATTGTTCCACTGGGAGCAAAAATTTTTATTTTTGGTTTGTTTTTTGTGGTAGTTCATTGCTGTAGTTTGCTTTAGAAATTCAAAGAAAGAAGTAGAGATTAAGAACATAATAAATTTGGCTTGAAAAGTTAATCCTGTTTATCATGGTATATTTTTTGTTTAAGGTCTTATAATTAATATAGAATTTGGCAAATCTTCAGATCCATCACTTCTGACCCTGTTAACAAGGGTGCACAAAAATTTATATGCATTTTAATCTTGAATTCTGGAACAAAAGTATAAAATGAAACAAGATAAACATGAAACTTATTTATTTTATTGTTTAGAAATAAAGTAATTATTGTTATGCTGACTTATAAATATACTTTTTTATGATTATAGAATAGGCACTTCCACTTTGTTGCTAAAAATAAAAAAACAGCATAGCATGATGAAAAAAGCCCCAAACTTTTTTTATTTAATTTTTTAAATAATTTCTAGCAAATTCGAAATTTTGGTTAAAAATCTAGTTTTTTTTTTTCGCATCAGTGGTCAACGTAATATTTACGATTAGTATTTTAGTGCCTTTTTTCCAGGTGAAAAATACATTAATTTAGAAATTCTTGCAGAAAATCAATCAATTGTTGACCAGAGCCTGTGCTATTATGATCAATGAAAAAGAGGCTGATGAACCTGTGGCCGCAGTCGTTCAACCAATTGAAGTCAAAGAAGGTCTGACCCCAGCCATCCGTCGCCATGGCGATGTCACCTGCTATTGGTGCTCTGGGCAAAAATCATTTTGCCAGAGACTGCCGCTATCAATGCGAAGAAATGCGCAGCGGATCGACGCGAAAGGCACGTCTCGATCTACGATGCTTCCAATGTCGTAAAGTAGGTCATATTGCCTCTAAGTGTCCGGGAAATGGAATGGGGGATGCGACGTCAGTGCTGGTCTCTTCCCCGCACCGAGCATGAAAGCTGTGATTAAGGTGCGCATCAATGGAATAACGCATACTGCTTTAATAGATTCAGGCTGCTCTTGGTCACTCATGAATGGTTCGATTTGTCGACAGTGGAGCAGACAAAAGATGGACGTACTAACGGCTGATGGAAAGGCTCTCAGAAGCCGTGGAGTTGGAAACATCAAACTCAGTATCAATAACGGTGACCCCGTCACAGTCAGTGTGTTGGTCAGGGACAGCACGTTATTAGGTTTCGATCTGCTCCTTGGGATGGACATTATTAAGGAGCTGGGTGGAGTACGCATTACAGAGGCGGGCAAAATCAAGTTTTCTGATCTGCCCATCTGTGCTACTTTGAAGATCAACGAACCCGACTTTAGCGCAGAGTTCAACCAAAGGACAAAGACAGGACAGCATTTTGGAAATGGTCGGAAAATAACCCAACAGAAAAGCTCCAGAATCGAGTGTCAGAATATTCTGTGCCCGAACGCGTCAAGGAAGAATACCAGCGCGAATTGCAGGTGTGGCTGGACAATGGATGGCTGACTCCGTATCCCGAGGAAGAGCTTGGTCCCCCAAGAGGCCTCATCCCGTTGATGGCCGTGGTACAAAAGAACAAGGGAATGGTGCACCCTGTACTAGATTATAGAGAAATGAACGAACATGTAGACATATACACATGCTGATGTGTGTGCACAAAAATTGAGAGAATGGCGAACGAAGGGATCCAATGTCTCTGTGATTGACCTTCGAAAGGCCTACTTGCAGCTACGTGTGCATCGGTCACTGTGGCCATTTCAGACGGTGATCCTTAATGGGAGGAGATACTGCTTAACCCGAATGGGATTCGGACTCAATGTAGCACCGCCATCATGAAAGCCATTGTAGATGCTGTGCTATCCAAGGAGGAGACAATTCGTCAAGCGACGTCAGCTTACATTGACGACATCTACATCAACGAAACCTTAGTGCCCGCTGCACAGGTGAGAAAGCATCTTGCTGACTTTGGGCTCGAATGTAAGAACCCAGAACGACTGGAGGATGGTGCTTGTGTGCTCGGCTTGCAGGTCTGGCGGGAGCACAACATGCTTTACTGGAAATGTGGAAGCGAGCTCCCGGACATTCCAAGACACGACACGACGCAGCGTGTTTTCATTATGTGGAAAGCTGGTGGGACATTTTCCCGTGGGCGGGTGGATCCGCATTGCAACTGCATTTATTAAACGTAGCGTGACTGCTGTCACTTCCAGCTGGTATGACACAACAAATGATGCTCCCCTTAGACATATGATAGCGGAAGTCATTACTAGGGTGCGTCAAGATGACCCCGTACGTGGTAAATGGTGCGTTGACGGATGTGAATTTAACGTCTGGGTAGACGCAAGCTCCCTTGCGACAGGAGTGTCTTTTGAAGTAGGTGAAACTGCCGTGGAAGATGTGTGTTGGTTGCGTCCCGAGAAGGATATGCAACATATCAACCTGTCGGAATTAGACGCCGTTATCAGGGGAGTAACCACGGCCCTTCAATGGAATGCAAAGGTGTTGCATTTATTCACAGATTCCGCATGCGTGTATAAGTGGATAGCAGACACTCTTATGGGGAATGCCAGGATATGTACAAAGGCTGCAAGCGAGATGCTCATTCGAAGGTGGCGAGACACGCTGGGAAAGTTGGTAAGTGAATACCACTTATCCGTAGATATACAGCTAGTCAGATCACATCAGAAAAAGGCCGATACTTTAACAAGGGTACCCCAAAAATGGCTTGACGCTATTAAGAAAGAGGTAGAGCCAGTAGGACATGTCTGTGTAGCATCAGCAAGCAACCGTAACTCAGATTTACTAAAATCCGTGCATTGCCAAAGCGGACATCCCGGTGTAAAACGGACCCTATATTTCGTGAGGCAGATTTATCCCTCTGTATCCAAAGCTTCTGTCAGGGCAGTGGTCAGGAAATGCAAGGAGTGTCAGTCCATCAACCCAGCACCTGTGCAATGGCAAAAAGGACAAGTGAGTGTGAGCAAGGTGTGGCACCGTGTTGGAATGGACATCACCCATTATAACGGACATCACTATTTAACCCTGATTGACTGTGGCTCAACCCAGTTCACTATTTGGCGACGTCTACATCGACAGGATTCCGCAAGCGTCATTGACCACTTGGGGTTATTGTTCTTTGAACGTGGACCTCTGACGGAACTCCTCACTGACAATGACACTGCATTCCGAAGTGGACTATTCAAAGATTTTCTGGATTCGTGGGGAGTACACCTCAGATTTCACTGCGCATATGTCCCATCAGGAAATGGCATAATCGAGCGATGTCATCGGAGCATCAAAAGAATCACTGCTAGGAAGCAGTGTTCCATAATGGAGGCGGTGTATTGGTACAATGTTACTCTGAGAGACAATAATGTATCACCCTCAACTGCGCCAGCCAACATGATTTATCAGTACAAAGTCTGGCTGCAAGGCATTAACGCGACGCGTTCAACTGAACGGCAAAAAGAACGTGCACCGTATGATTTGGGTGATCACGTGTGGGTAAAAGCTCCACATAGCCAGTGTACTGCTTGGTACCAGGTGGGGCATGTCACTGGAGTAAGTAACTCGTGCTCTGTGCTGGTTGATGGCATACCAAGACACATCAAGGACTTGCGTCTATATGTACGTACAGATACTTCAACAAGTGACACTAGCAGTGAGTACTCAGAAAGTGAACAAATAATTACCATTGGAGGTAGGGCTAGCACCTCTTCAGATGGCGAAGACTCTGTGCGTGAGGTTGTCAGACCGGAAGAATCCTCAGAAGAAGAATCTTCAGAACATTCTTCAGATGACGAAGACTGTGCGTGAGTTTGTCAGATCAGAAGAATCCTCAGAACATAATACACAATCTCCTCCAACAGTCGCCCCGCTCCGGAGAAGTTTAAGAATAAAGAGGCCTGCCCATGAGTGTCACTTATGTAATGGGGGGAGTGTAGTGAAAGAGATAATCAGGTACCCCGAAAAAAAGTTTGTGTTGTGTGCAATCTGCCAAAGAAAAATTACCAAAAAGTAGTCAGCAAAAATCTACATCAATGACTAGAAGCTATGCATTATTATTATTACATTTATTTGTGTTGATCTGTTGATTCATTGTTTGTTGATTTGTTTATTTAGAATTTTTGCTTAATTTATTTTTTGATGGGGATTTGGTTATTTGTTTAGTTTAAAGTATTGGTTTGTAAATGTTAGATTATCTGCTTGTATATAGTGCATATATCTGCATTTTTCATGGTGGCATTTTACAAGATATTCATTTTTTGTTTTCCATTTTTAAGTAACATAGTAAAAATTTGCATTTTGAAAGGAGTTCTGATTTTTTTATTTTGTAATTTGTGTTGGTCTGGAAAGGTGATTATAGCTACTTTTTCCTCCAGATAGAGTTGTTTTTTGATCTATTGTTGTAAACTGTTTTCCTTATCTTCCATAATACTTTTGGGTAAATTTGGTTTGTTTTTAATTTCCCATATATGTTTAGAAAGCATTGTGATGTTTTGTGTGTATAATTTCTGTTTTCAGGATCCTTCATGCTCCTATGTATATTTTTTCTTTGTTATCTGCTGATTTTACAGTGGCTTGGTATATTACATTGTGCTGCCAGCAACTGCCATTTGAATATTGTTGAATATCTTGTGGAGAGTGCTTGATGGGGGAAGTATATGTATATAAATTAATATTTTTCCTATTTTTATTATTGTTTTTGTTTTACAGTGATGATGTTTCTTTTCCTGTTAGCTTTTTTGTGCTGTGTGGTTTGTATGTGAATGTTACTGAAAATCCACTTTTAGGGCTGTTTTATAGTCTTTTTTGGCATCATTGTAGATGGTTTCAATGGAACAATTGTCAGATAACCTGTGGTTAATTGATTGTGGGATCTGCTTGATTATTGTTGCTGGTTGGTTGGAAGCTATGCATGTAAAATGGTTTATCATTGGGTTTCCTATATGGTTTTCTTAGATCAAGTGTGACATTTATGAAATCTACTTTTTTTAGGTCTGCTTTTATGTCTATGTTGAATCCCATATTTTTGAAAATTTGTATGATTATTTTTCAGTGTTTTTTTTCTGTTACAGTTTCTTAGGATTATGAAGCTGACATCTCTGTAGAGACTTATACAACTTTTAACGATTATAATGATTTATAATTAGTTCATGTAGTAAATTTATACCTATAAGCATGCTAGTTGCTGCCCCATCAAAATTCCCATTGTAATATTAAAGGTTCCTTTTTTTTCAGCTATGCATCTTCATTTTCATATAATAGTTTCTGTGATGTCAACGAACACTTGTTGCTATTTTTTAATGTCAGTGCATATTCGTTGTCACTTTCGTAACACTCATTGTAGTAGAGACTTTGTAATTGCAGATACAACTATAGTAACGCCATAGAACAATAGTGGTGTCAGATGCCTTTGAATAACACTTGCAATGATAATACTTGCTCAAATAGTAACCACCAAATAGTGATTTGAATAAAAATTTGTATAGTGATTATTAGACGCCACGCTAATTCCCATATACACATTTCCTTTACCATCATATGATCTACTTATTCAAAATGGGATTGCCTGTGTTTACTCTCTGGTGATCTGTGTTCAAACTCCAGTGTCAGCAGCAACACTTTATTTCTAGATAACACTTCCCCTTTGAGATGACTTCCTCTGGAATCTATACTTCTTCAGCTTTGGTTCAATAGTTAGAAATTCTGTTGGCATTCTTTTTCATTTGCCATAAACCCTTGGTTCAACAATTTCTGATGGCGTGGGTACATTGAACGTGTCATACATAATTTCCATTGGTACCTCTTTTTGGGAACTTTTTAAATCAATGATCTACATTTTAACTGATTAAGCTTTAACTTATGTTCCCACCTTTGTCCCTGTACCATGTATGTCATTTTGCCATCTTCCCAGAATTCCTTACGTGCTGATACATCTTAAAAAATACCTTATCTCCAGGTTTGAAGTATGTACTTGTTATTTCTTGATGTTCTTGCCTTGTGTTTTGGTAATAATTTTTTGAAAATGAACTTAATCTTCCTGGCATGGCAAACATCAACTCTGCAGGTGACATTCTTTTTCCATCTTAATTATTATTTCCTTTAATGTTATGGGCAGATCTTTTACGGTATTGTATAATACATTATTAATTTCATTTTCAGCCCTTATCACTGTAATCACTGTGTCTTCAAGTAGTTCGCAGAATCTTGGTATTAGTCTAGACAATCTGTGTGCATGACTTATTTTTTTGGATGATAGAAATTCCATTTTATAATTATAATTCAATAGGATAGTTCCCCAGTGCTGCAGTCTATTCACTATATGTGTGGGAACACCCTTTTTTGATCCATATATAGACAATAATGGATGATGGACTGTCTGTAGTATGAATTCTCTATCATGTATCAATTTATGCAACTTTTTCATGGCAAATATGATGGCCAATGCTTCCTTTCCTATCTGGCTGTAGCTTCTTTCAGCTGCAATTAATGATCTTGAAGCATGAGCTATTTGTTTAGTTGTTCCATCCTCATATTTGTGTACTATCCCTGTTCTAATATCTGAATCACTTGCATCTGATACAACGACAAGGTTTAATTTAGGATCAAAATGAGCTAATGACAAATCTGATGACTTTCTTGAGCTCTTCTAAAGCGCTTTGACACTTATTACTTTATTGAATATTACTGTATATTATATTATTTTATCATGGCATATTTTGTTACTGATATCATTTAGTCTAGTTAGGTTAGTATTACAATTACCGGTAACTCTCTTAATTTTTGAAAAAAATATAGAGTTGGTCCCCTTTGATTTCCTAACGTTCCTTATTTGTTTACGTTTTCAAAACGGCGTCTCACTAATTTAGCATTTGTATTTATTTCCAACATCATTTTCAATCTTAAAAGTTAAAAAAAGCTTAAATTCAAATTGAAAGTTTAACTATAATTCTTTTAAATTTTTTTAACTTTAATAATATTCCACCCCAACAATTATATAGCTCGTGCGATCCAAAAATTAATTAAAAAAAAAAAAGAAAAACGATGTCGACCCAACATGTAAATAGAAATAAAAAACAAATATTATAATTACAGCACTTAAAAATTGCTTTAACATGGAAATCAGAGTTGTGCAATTTATGTAAGATATTTATTTTGCTTAAATATATATTTAATTTAAATAGCTCAGTTACTTTTACACTGAGCACTGATTTTTCTTACGTAGAGTATTTATGTACGATCGCTCGCTCGTGTACCTTTATAGTATACATTCGATTATACAAGGTCGAGGGAGGGGGGAAACAAATACACATAAAAAATTTTAATTTCTTGTATTTCCAACTAATGAATAAACATTAGTTTCATAAATTAACTGTACAGATGCATATTAATAACTATGCATAGAAAACCGAAAAATTTGATTTAATAGAAATAAATCCCATTTATTTACCCATTTTAATGGGTGAAAAAAAAAAAAGTATTTGTACACTACAAATTTCAGATTTTAAAACTTTTTAATTGCTTTAATACTCTAGATTATTCATGTGGAATCTAGAATATCCAAATAATGTTATCAGTAGTTATTTTTAGCCTAAAAAATACAAACAGAACATTTTGTAATTGATATTTGTGTAAGAAGGTTATCATCATGGCAAGAGGTAAAGAACTGACAAATTTGCAAAAAGAACTAAGCTCTGGAAAGGTAAAAGTTACAGGAAAATCTCAGACAACCTGAATATTCCATATACTACCATTAGTTCATCCAATGCAACATATAAAAAAACTCTAAACTGTTGAAAACCAAAGACGAACAGGTGCTCCACAGAGGATTTCTTCAAGATCATTGAGGAAATTATTGCATCAATTATAGAAAATCCAATGGTTACTCATCAGGAATTGCAGAATGATTTGCTTTCATCAGGAATCTGTGTCAATAAATGGACAGTAAGCAATGAAATTCATAGGAACAATCTAAAAAGTCATGCTCTCCTCGGAAAACTCCACTGCTATTGAAAAGACACAAAGATGACTGGTTGAAATTTGTTCATGAACATAAGGATAAGAAAAAATTGTATTGGGAAAGAGTATTATGGACAGACGAAACCAAAATTGAGTTGTCTGGACATAATTCTAGAAATTATGTATGGAGGAAAGAAGGCGATACTTTCAAACAAAAGAACACAGTTCCAACAGTGAAATTTGGTGGTGACAGCATCATGGTTTGGGGATGTTTTTCTGCAAAAGGTATTGGCAACATATCAGTAATAGATGGTAGAATGAATGCCACAGAATATCAACATATTTTGGTTGAAAATCTTGAACTTCCTCCTGATTGGATCTTTCAACAAGATAATAATCTTAAGCACACTCTACAAAGAAATGGCTTGCTGAAAATAATGTAAATATCCTGAAATGGCCAAGTCAGCACCCAGATTTAAACACAATCTAGAATTTTTGGTGTTATTTGAAAATTCAAATCCAATCAAGAGCTCCAACAAACATCCAGAATCTGAAGTCGATATGCAAAGTAGAATGGAACATAATACCAACTAAAATTTGCAAATCACTGAGAACTACAAGAGGTTAATTGCTGTAGAAATGAATAATGGCTATTCTACAAAGTATTAAATGAAGATTATGTATTCTTTGTTGTATGAATACTTTTTCACCCATTAAAATGAATAAATGGAATTTATTTCTATTAAATCAAATTTTTTTCTATTTTCTATGCATATTTAGTTATTATGCATCTGTGTACAGTTAATTATATGAAAAGTATTTTTATTCATTAGTTGGAAATACAATAAATTAAAAATTTCTAAGTATACAAATATTTGTTTCCCCCACTATGTATATATATATATATATATATATATATATAGAGAGAGAGAGAGAGATTCAGTTAATGTAAATATTTTGGACTTACCTACTCGTTTCATCAAATTTTTCTTTCACAAATTGGAATGATGAGGATTTCTCAAGCCAAAATTTCATTTGCCTAAAACATTAAACACAATAAGTTTTAAATAACTTTGAATAAATATCATTTTCTAGCCAAAATGGAAAATGCTGTTTGGATTTGCTAAGCTAAAACAATGTGATGCTGTCACATCTATAGAGCATTCATTTGGCTCTGATGAACAATATTTTTCAAGACCATTATGTTTCCCATATAAAAGCTTAAAATGAAGTTAGTTAAAGAGACTGACTTGATATTTCAAAAAGCACTGTGACACGATCCACCACAAAAATAACATTTAGCTTTTATTAAGGCACACACATCGCCGACAAATGAATCTTTGTTTTCTGATGCTATGGCTCCCACAGTTGGTGGGACTGTATGCGAATATGATTCAGAGTTTTTTGTGATAGGTATAGAGATCTGGCTTTATTAACCAAGATGTGTAGATCAAGTGTTGTGTTTTTTAAAAAAACGCTGTTGAATAGAATTAAAACACAAACTGGTAATGAATGCATCTCTAACACAGTTGTCTCAGTTTTGAGCAGTGTTAATTGGTTTGAAACTGCATTTTTAACTAATAGTTGTAACCCCATAACATACTCATCAATATCTTCTTCATCTCGTTGCCCATGTGTTGCGAGAACATGTCTGGTGAAGATTTTGTTTGTGGCTTTCGTGTATAATTCTTTGAGGTGACTTACTAGCAGATTCAAAAGTAGTATACTCATCAATATGGTCATAGACATCTGAGGAAAAGCTATTAATTAACATATGCAATTTTGCTTGTTCATCATGTACAGTATTATTTGTAGTTTTTCGTAGGAATGAAGTGAATGTCCAATACCAATGACTGAAGATTTTAGTTGTAGAGGTGTGAGTTAGGAGATATGGCTAATTTCTTGGGTTTCAAAAGTTTGTCTATCCTTCAACCTACTCTGCTTCTTAAATTCAAGAAGGAACAGAACTAACAAAGTACCTTGATGAAGACTTTAATAAACAGAGTAGTCTATGCTGGGGCTAAGAGCAAATAATAATACCAGATTACAAGTATATATATATATATATATATATATATATATATTGATAATATTAGTGGTCAATATATATATATATATATATATATATATTGATAATATTAGTGGTCAATATATATATATATATATATATATATTGATAATATTAGTGGTCAATATATATATATATATATATATATATATATATATATGTTGATAATATTAGTGGTCAATATATATATATATATATATATATATATATATATGTTGATAATATTAGTGGTCAATATATATATATATATATATATATTGATAATATACATGGTCTATATATATATATATATATATATATATATATATATATATATATATATGTGTGTTTCCAAGAGGATAAAATCCAGGTAGAGTTCAATCTACAAGACAGAGCAAGAATATAATATAAAAGGCTCAAACACTATATTCCATGGTTATGTTTGAACCTTTTATTTATATATATATATATATATATATATATATATATATATATATATATTGCACTATTCTTGACCTTGATGGGATTACAGGATGAAGAATAGTGCAATACTGAAGAAATGTAACAACATCACGGGCACTGAAACCATTGTAGCAAAGATACAGCTTAGGTGGGCTGATCATGTTGTGAGAATGGATAAGCATAGGCTTCCAAAGAAGGTGCTCTATGGAAACTACCAAAGTCCAAGTGTTCAGTTGGATGTCCACTCTTATGCTACAAAGACAAATTGAAAGACAACTTGAAACATCTCAACTTTCATCTGAAATCTGAAAAGCATCAAACCGAAAGGAGTGGCATAAGAGAGGTTTCATTAAGTTAAAGGGTTTTGAAGACAGTAGACTGAAGCACTGTGATCAGCTTCGTCAAGCTCTGAAGCAGAGACACCATTAAAATTCTGTCAGTGTGGCTTTGTCACCTGCAGCAAGGCTGGGCTAGTATCATACTTAAGAAAGCACAGATGAAATAGGTCTTTCCCTTACCTGATTTTCTCCACAATAGCCCCTGCTACCATACTTAGTGTAAGACAAAAGGAACCATCCAATGACCAACCTCATTTATCGGTCATGATAGGAGAGTCCACTATATATATATATATATATATATATATATATATATATATATATATTACAGCAAAAGGTAGATAATTCCAGAAGAGTTCAAATCGAGGGAAGTTAATGCATATGGCACATATGCTATAAAAACCCTCCATAAATGCTTTTTTAACATTTACTCTGTTATAATGACATCTAATTAATACTTGTCGCTCATTTCAAAGTAGAGTGCCAAAGAATCATGCTCCAGAAACAAACATTTAACTCACAAGGTCAGGAATATTCTGTACCATTGTGAATCAATTTCACTTTCATAAGCCACACAACTACATCTCCTTCCCCACTAAATAATTTCATCATGTCACCAGTATTATCCCCTCTATTTTGTATCAATACTGAAATAGGTTGTGTTTTGATATGCTCTGTTCTCTTTTCTTCAGCTACCTTCAAACTTCATCTCAATCATTCTCTGGCTCAGAAAAAATAATGAATCCTACCACTCATGCTTTATTTGTGAAAAGTCTCATAAAATCTTTTAAAAATCCCAAAGAGTACACACTGTTTCTTTAAAGGGGCTTAGCAATATTATTACCATGACATCAATTCAAAGATAGATTACACCAAGTGATATTTCATGAACATTCTATTACTATTCATTTTTTATTGTTTTTCTCCAGAAGTGATAAGGACTTGTGCCTATAAGTAACTGAGCTCAGTTAATCCTTCCTCCATCAACTTCCATACTTTAGAAAAAAGTTATCTGCAACTGAGAAGCACTATAATTGAGCTTACAATCTGAAGTCGAGTCAACAAGGATGGTGCAGTGACAAGGCAAAAAACAAGCCAAGCATATGCCCTTCAAATATATTGATATACAGGAATTTTAACTGCAGGAAATGTTAGCCTAATATGACTTTTTTTTTTTTTTACAGCGAGGTTCACTGTTTACAATGCACTGGGTCCACTTGAGGTAGAGGGTTATGTTTGGAGGCCATTTGTGTGTATATGAGTGGAAGATAACAGTTAACTCTAGCAGTTCAGGGTCAAATCAGCAATGATGGAATGTAACTAGGTCCGTTTTCGAGGCAGTGATTGTAACCAGTTGTAACGATTGGGTAGTTTGTGCAAGATTGGAAGAAAGATCAGTCACCAATCTCTGACCATCAAGAGTTTTAAATGCGCCTGCATACTGTTATATCTTCAGTATAGATGTTTACAAATAATCTGAGTATATTCTCAGGCAGATCATTTATGTAGATCAAAAAAAGGGTTAGTCAGAGGAGTGATTCCTGGGGAACACTTACACCAGCTCTAGCGCTCTGGAGGACTAGCCATTGATAACTACCTTCAAGGATCTACCTGTTAGGAAGGATTTTATGATTGAGAAGACCCTTCCAGTGATTCTAGAACTGGAGAGCTTGTGTAGTAAACCTTTGTGCCACACCTTGTCAAAGGCCTTTGAGATATTTAGTGCTATGGTCCTTGAGGTATGTTTGTTGTCAAGAGCCTCACTGATTCTGTGAGTTATGGTAGTTAGAACATTGACAGTTGATCAGGTTGACCAAAACTAATTCTGCTTGTTGCTAAAGAGTGTGTTCTTTTGTAGGTGCTAGACAACTTATTGATTATGGAATCAAAAAGCTTGATGATAGTGAGGAGACTGATGGGTCTGTACTGAGAGGGGGAAGATCACACACCTGTGTTCTTGAAAACCAGGCACATGCTTGACACTTTCCACAGGCTTGGGAAGGATTTCTCCTTCAAGCAGCGGTTGACTAATTTAGCTAGGATTGGTGATAATTCCAGGTTGATGTTTTTAAGAACAACCACTGGAATTTTGTCTGGACCAGTGGCATTTTTGGAGTCAAGACCTTTGATAAGTCTAGAGAATTCTTGTGCTGTGATGGTAATATTACTGAGATTGTGCTCAGTAGGAACTTGGGGAGGGGATGGTCTTTGTCATCTAAAGTTGAGTTAGAGGCAAAGATGGAAGTGAAGAGGTTTGCCTTTTCTGTCAAGGAGGTGGAGGCGAAGAGGTTCATCTTATGGTGATATCGAAACACTCAAAATTATGCATCACCTTTGGGAAATTTTTCTAAACCATTCCACAGATTTTTTTATTTATTTTATGGTATAGTTGGATTTAAATTCAATTTTTAATTCAAGTGGTGAGTTGAAGCAATCAATGTTTACAAGAAAAGAATTTACTTACATAGCTTTTTCTGCACATGCAAATCTTACTACTGGTGAACGTGTCATGCCATCTTGTAATAAATAACTTTGAACTCCTCCACTGTCCTAGAAAGAGGTAGAAAAATAATTATAATTTTACAGGATTTTTAACATACAATAAAAGACATCATTTATTAAATTTTACATGAAAATAATTAATGACAAGTATTAGGTTGGTGCAAAAATAATGATGTAATAATGTCGTTTTTTGACGTATTTTTTAACGTCAAAAAACGACATTATTACGTCATTATTTTAGCACCAACCTAATACAAATCAGAATGAATCTCACATATGCTGTTAACAAGCTTGTAAAGAAAATGGATTTAAAATAAATAGAAAATAAAGTAATGAGTTGCATATAAACTACATTATAACTGATTCTATTAACAAATAAAAATTCAAAAGTTAATTTTAGATTTCAATATGAATCTTACAGCTATAGATTTTATCAAGCCAAAACATATAAAAAAAGACACAAATTAAATAAATAATTACACACACGAACAAAGACACAAAATTTACAGACAAATTATAAGGCAATGTGAACTCACTGACAAAGCACGACACCCTCGGTGGGTACTGGCAACCAAACATCCTTCTGTAGTCGCCATGGGAACATAGTAATTATTACCATTTAGCAGTAAGGGTCCTGCCACTCCAAGAGGAATAGGAACATAACCAAGGACATTTTCACAACAAACTCTATGTGTCTAAATAAACAGCAAATAATTATAACAATAATAAAATAATGTAAATGTATTAAAGCAATAATCCTTTAAAAAAAAATTAAAGAATGACTTCATTTTACTTTTGTTTATAAATGTAAAGAGTGTTAAGGAACCCCTAGCCACATCACAGATTAAAATTAGCAGCTATAAAATTTCCATATTTTAAGGATCTTCATAGCTTAATAACATTTGCAAACATTTTAATTCACATTTTTTTTCACTTCTGTTTTAGTATTTTGGTTTTTGTGGGTATTAGTTATCCTTTTGAAATTATCATCATTTACCAAAAGAAAGAATTGCAGCATGAACAAATATAAAGATCATTTCATCTTGATTTCCATTATACAATGATAGACTGAGATGAAAAAGAAAGAAACAATACAATGAAAATAATATCAAAAAAAGATTAAAAAAAATAAGCTGCCTTGAAAGGAGCAAATAAAATTTGAAAGTGCCGTTTTCAGAAAAACTAACTTACAGTAGAATAATCAAAACTGGTATAGGGAAGCTGTTCCATCACATCTATGTTATCCAATTTTTGACTTATCATCTTACGTCTGTGAAAATAAAAGGTTATCAGCTTCATTTGTGACTATTTTCAATGAACATTATATATTTTTAAACATGAAAAATAATAAAGTATCTGATAAATAACAATAATCTAAAATTTCAAATCAAAAAGAACATATTTAATTGAAAGAATTTTGACATTTTAGTTTAATTTAATTAAAGACTATTTTAATTTAAAACAATATTTCTGAGTACTCAGGGTTGTTTTCCTATCAGAAACACAACAAAGAGAAAATATTCAAGTCTTTGAATTTATCAACTAAAGTTAAAAATCTTAACTGGTAAAATTTTAATTGAATGGATGTTTTGATATTTTAAAAATGAAAACTAAAATTAAATCCAAATTCACTTTATAAACTGCAATTCATTTGTTTTTCAAAATTCTGCAAAGATCAAAAAAATTGAATCTTACTTAATTTTATCAAAAGTTTTTGACTTTATGCCATGTTCCACATCAGATATAAAAGCAATTTATGCTTTATGTTGACATTTTAAAAGAATTATTGATATAGAATGCTGAGAAAATGAAAGAATAACCAATTTTACCTAATATAAACTGCTCTTTCATAGTCTTGCAAGATATTCTCCAATTTGTAACTAGGAATAAGTTTCTGATCCAAGAGAGCAAGTATTTCTTCATCAGTCAACATTTTTGCTCCATCCTAAAAGAAAAGCAATTTTTATTTCATTTAAACAAGCAGGCATATACACATAGCACCATTATGTGCCTCTTTGTCACTCCATAATAGTTTAGATTTCTGAAAATAAAAAATATATTAAAACAGATAAAATTTTTGAAAAATTGCATGGAAAAAAAAATGTCGACCATCTTTAGCCTTTTCACCAAATTAACAATCACAATTCTTTAATGGCATAAAATATATTAAAGTGTTAAATTCCATATATAACTAAACCAATCATAAACTGGCATTAAACTTATTCATCTGAAATCCTTACATTTAATTTAAGCTCAATATTTTGCAAATGATTCTCAATAAAAGCCAACAAAAAATGTACACATTCAGAAAATTAAAGGAAAACATTATAACATTTTTTCTTTTTAAATATACTGTATTGCTTTAGAAAATAAAATAATTTGGTAAGGTAATTAAATTATTATGAAATATAAAATCTTGTAAAGTCTCAATGCCATCTTGATTTCAGCCACTTTCCCATGACCATAATGTAATTTACCTGTGCCTTTTCTATAAATACTTTCATGGTAATTATTCTGACAAACTTTCCTCTATGGTACCTAGATGTATTTAAGTGCAGTACTAGCACAGATATTTTTATTTATATCTCAATGTTTGCAGAGATATATGTTCCCACGCAAAAGTTTAAAGGTTTTGATAAGGAAAAATAACGTGGTTACCCGCTTAAAAATCTTGTTGAACATAGTAAATAGTTGGGATATACTATGTCTAAGTAGATGTAAGTTGTTCTTTTTAGTCTCAGTTAAAGAAATCAAGGTCTCATCATTTTACAATTAAAACGAAGTTCTATGCTAACAGTTTCTTCTTGTGTTCATCTTGTGTGGTTGCCTGCACATTGAGAGTGACCTTTCTGACTGAGAAAAAAACTGGTGTTATATAGCTCTCCCAGTCCCAAATCTATGCAGACTATTGGCTAAAACCTGTCTAGTATCGTTCAAATGCAAATTGTTAACAACACTGACTGCAAGTATGCAGTGAAAGGGATAATCAGCTACCTCAAAAAAGAGTTTGTGTTTTGTGTGCGATCTGCCGAACAAAAATTACCAAAAAGTAGTTAGCAAAAAAAAAAAAAAAAAAAAAAAAAAAAAACTACTTTAAGGACTAGAATGTATGCTAATGTTCTTCCCTCACCTGAATGGCATGACCAATCAGAAAGATCTCTTGGTGAATAAAAGCCGTTGTTCTTCGCTTATAAAGGCAGGAGATTTTCTGAGCTCAGGAGACAAACACGTGTTTTTGCTGGTGAGAAGTGAAAATTGGATGTGTGACCCCATTTTGTCATTTCTACGCTGCTTGTTGGACTGTTATGATGGGTTATCGTTTGAACTGTGATTTGGCCACAACTTTTGTGGTTGAGAGACAGAAGAAATCTATTGCAGACGTTTATTCCTACTATAAGTTGACATTCTTTTTTTTCTTCTTTACAACCATAAAGTAAAATGTCCTCTCTTTACAGCTAATTATGGAAGAGGATGTAACTCCTGCTGCTTAATGCACTACATGCAACCAATTCTGAGTCTCTTATCAGATTGACCTGATTCTCTGTTACACTACTCTTTCAGTTCTCACTTGTGGAACTCTCTTCCGGTTTCTACTTTCCCACCCATGTTTAATCTTCAAAAATTTAAATGCAGTGTTAATTGTTATCTTCTGTCTTCTTAATTCTTGTTCTCTCCTTGATAGTATTTTTCTTTTATTCACATACTCTTTAACATTCAGTAACCCCATGTGTATTAGTGGCTTTATTGTCTAGTGCCTTGCTTGGGGAAAAATGAGAGACAGAGAGAGAGAGAGAGAGACATAATTTAGTTAAATCAGACTAAGAGAAATAACTGCAATTCCCTCTGGTCTGTTTTGTGTACATCCAGCAATTTACTAAGTTTTTCTTAGTTTTGTACAGGGTGACATCAGTAAAGTACTCTGTCCATATCAAATTTACAAATGTACTAGTCTGAAATGCTATGATAAGTATCATCTATATTTATTATATATTATACTGTTCAAAATGAAATTTCATATTTCTTAGTAATTGAACACAAGATCAATTTTAATAATGATGATTTCAGCTTCAAAAACTATGAAAGTGAGAAATCAGCGAAAGCCATGAATCAGTAATGAAGATTTAAAGGCTACAAAGACTTCAGTCAGGAAACTTACAGTATTTAATACAATAATTGGAACTATTTCAAATCATTCTAAAGTGGCTGTTAAAAATTACCCATTTAATCAAAGGCACACACACAAAAAGTATAGAGATCAGCAAGTATTATATTCAATAGTTTTGTGTTATATCAGAACAGATGATTAACAATATGATTTTTTTACTAATAAGATTTGCCCAATAGCAAGATACAGGTGAAAATTGAAACATCAAGTGAAACAGCACTTAATGAATATTTAATAAAATAGAAGTACAGCATAGAATTCTTCAAAGTAGCCAATCAATTGATATATAAGTAGACAAGATTGAAATACTGATTTTAAACTTAATCAGTATTCAGTTTGAGGAATAAAGTGATTTTTTTTCTTACATTTTACCTTAAAAATGTAGACTGTATGTATCACTGTCTATCACTGGATTTTTCTTTTTACAAGTTTCTATACAACTTATTGCCATAAGAAAGAAAAGACCTTGTGTTGAAGCAACTGAATTTTTGCAAGAGATATATGCATGCCTTGAAAGAAACTAAGTAGCCCCATGTTTTTTTGGTCCAGAAAATACAAGTAAAAAAAAAATATTTTAACATAGCATCATGTGAAAAATACTTAAGAAAGTATGATAATTGTAATGGATTCTTTTTGTTGCAAATAAATAGTTTCTTTATGCATAGCTTGTAGTTTTATCATCTAATATTCCTAACATTAAATAAAATTGCAAAAATGTATATACAAATTTATATGATGATAATTTTTTTTTAATTATTTCATTGTCATCTCTGAGTAGTCTAAAACAAATATCAACTACTTCACATATGAGGGAATTATTTTACCAAAGGCTATAAAATTCAGAACACAAAACCAAAGAATAACATTCTCATTTACCTCAGATTTCATTATTTCAAGACATTCTTCAGTACTTCGAGCGATCTGGTGAGACTTTAATCTTACCAATGCTGGGAGATTACCAGGAGGAGTTTGTGTAGCAGCAGTTACCATTTTAACAGACTGTTCCAAATTCTCACCGCCCAAAGAGAATTGAACTCTGCTACTAGGATCTTTAACAATAATAAAATAACAATTAAAGTAAAAACAGTTTTTTGTAGTTTTATGGCTTCTTTAATAATCAGATAATAACATTCTCTAATCACAGATAATAAAAAGATTTCATAGTAAAGCAATTCATTATTAAGTTATTAAGCCAACTTTTACTTTTGCTTAGAGGAATTTTACATACAGTAAGGTTTCTAAGAAAAGTGTCTTGCATGCAGAAATATATTTTCCGGGTTACCAAAAGAATCAAAATAGTCACGCAGGAAAAAGTAGAATTTTAATATAGGTTTCTCTTACCAGTTCGGTTGTTATCTAAAGAATTGTTTGGTTCAACATCACCTATGACTGTTTGGGATTCTTCTGAAGCATACTGACATTTCTGGAATTCTGTGTCAATGTCCACATCAAAAAAGATATACTTGAGCCCAAGGAGTACAGCCAACAGCAATGTAATGGCATGATCCGCATTTAACATCCTATACAAATCAGAAGTTGTTTTCTGACACATCATTGGCAATAAATGCAAGCTAAATGATAACTGGTCAATTAAAATCAAATACCAAAAAATTGCTATAACCTAAAGTCTAGAATATTTCATAAAAAGTCAAAGAAAATTAAATTACATTGAAGTCAAGCATATTTATAACCACAGAATATTATTTTAAATATATTTTACAATTTTATCAATTTAATTATTGCTGTTCAAGTTAATTTAGCCAAGATTATTATTTTTATTGGTGATTAGACCAAAGTTATACCAAACAGTGCTTATTGTAGGTGGTTAGTCAATGTGCAAAATGACATTTTAAATGTTAAAAGATGAGTATGCGGATAGCCACCGCAAAAAGGTGATAGATTTACCTGCTCAAGTAGAATTGCCATAAAGCAATTTCAGGCTTGACCTTATGAGCGATAGTTGGATCAATGATGATCACCTCCTCCTTTGAGTCATCAGTTTTAGCATTTTTTGCCAGCCACCAGCTGTGGGCATAGACAAACATCAAGCCAGCAGACTAGAACAAAAATGAAAGAAAGCTAAATACAAGCAATAACATTACCAGATATTAGTCAAATGTCACATAAGGAAAACTTTAAAAAAATTGACAAAACATATTTCCTTGTTGACAATAAAGTGATCCAAAATTACATTAAGTTTTAAGAAATTGAATACTCAAACAACTTAGTTAATATAGCGAAGAAAATGGCAACTTACCTTGTCAAACCAAGTGACAGTGTGTCGCGTGTATCCTACGAAGGCAAATGTGGCAAAAAAGAAAATTACCAAAAAAAGGGCACGTATTCCACATGACATGCTGAAGATGGAATATTTTAGAAACAAGTCAGTCTCAGGAGTCGCAACAAAAAAGTATTTTGATACGCAAAAATTGAGCATCTTCTCCTAGTTGTCATTGAATGAAAAAATGCTTGGCCAATAAAAGCAAAAGAGAAAATAAAAATTCAGGGGATTTGGTCTACCACGTTTGTCGGAGAGTGAGTTATTTTTCTGTTACGCGCATTGTGATTTGTGAGATAATACCTGCAAATCAAGTTTTCGGCATTGCTTTCTGCCCCCGATGCCAAGTCTGAACTTACAGTGATTTATTCTCTGTGTTGTGGAAGTAATCTGCGACAAACATTTCCTTTGCAATCCCAGATCGCTTACAAGCTATTTCGGCACTATACTGGAGAAGACATTTGACGTCAAGTTGATACCCAAGTTTGATGGTTCAGTGACTGTACAAACAGTTACTGAATGAATTGAGAAGGCAGAACTTGGTTGTGACATGTGTGGAATTAAAAAGGTTGAACGTGTTCTTCCTCTAAGGTTGACAGGCGGAGCATTTGCTGTTTACCAACAGTTAAACTCAGAGCAAAAATCAGATGCCAAGCAGATAAACTGAGCCCTGCGGATTGCCTTTGCATGGCTTATGAGCAGTTCATGGAACGTCAACTGCACCGAGACAAATCCATCAACGTGTTTCTAGCTGACTTAAATAAGCTAGCAGGTCTATTTGGTGGGAAATCCGAGCAAGGACTAGCATGTGCGTTCATACCTGGGTTACCAGCGCATGTCAAGCAACTACTGCGTGTGTCTTCCAGGATGGAAGACATGAATACAAACCAACTGTTGGACCAAGCTTACAGTTAATCATATTGGCATTCTGGGCAAGAATATCTGCCATAAAATGAGCTGGAATTTATTATATACAGAATTTTTAGGCAACTCTTCAAAAGCTGATGTGGGATGAACTCCTTGATCAGATAAAATGTTTCCAATGTAATGCGACTGTAATGTATTTGATTAAACAAATTAAAATTATGTTTATTAACAACTGAAAAAGTAAGTTAAAGTATAGTGTAATAAACTGTCAGAGATAACATGAAAACATATTCTATTTTCTTATTTCAAATTTGATAATTTTATGTTTTGTAAATCTAGATTTGTAACATCTTTGCTTACAGTATTAAAATTTACATTTTCTAATATGTACTTTGTTGATAAAAGTAATGTGAGACATTTAGAAATCAGCAGTAGAGTTCACATAGATAACAGTACAGCAAATTCAGGCATTGAATATAGATTTGTCCTAGATATCCTGTATACAAACAGGAGTTGAACAAAATAATTAAAACACCACTTTTTATTTAACTATTTTTTCTAGTCTCAAGAAATTCAAAATGGTTTGGATCTGTATGTATTCATATGCATTATATATGCCTTGTACTTTATGATACACCCCTCAATTTTTCAGATATTTATATTTAAATAAGTTAAAATGTATGACCTATCTGATTTCCAAAGAGAACAAATTGTTGGAGTGTACATGGCTGGAGCTTCAGCTACTAAAACTGCTGAATTATTTAATGTTTTTTGAAAGGTAGAATCTCTAAAATTGTGTTGGCATCCCAAAACCAAAGTTAAACCAGCTCTTACAAGCATTATGCTAAATGGAATGAAAAATGCTAAGAGATGGACTGCAATAGTGAAATGTATTGTCTAAAAACCATTGAACTACAGCTGCTAAAGTGACAGCAGCACTAAACCACCACCTTGTCAACCAAAACCATTTATCATTAGCTTTATAAAGCTGGATAGGATTAGAGGGCTTCAATTGTTAAACTACTCCTATCCCACATCAACACTGATAAGTAGAGAAAGTGGTTTCTAGACTATCAGAAGTGGGCAATGGCCCAATGTCATCTCTGATAAATCATCATTCACCATTTTTTCCCCATTTCAGGTTGAAGACAGCCCAAACAAATCTTCAATCCTGTTTGTTGCCTACCTTGAAGCATGGAGGTGATGATTTGGCCAGTTATATCACGGAATTCTCATGGCCCTTTAGTTGTGCTATTTGGTAGAATTAATGCCAAGCATTATCTGAGTATTTTGCCTGATCATGTCTATCCTATGGTACAAGCATTGATCCCTGATGGTAGAGCAGTCTTTCAGGATGATAATGTACTGAATCACATGCTTAATATTATTTAAAATTGGTACAAAGAGCATAAAATTTAAGTAAATCAACTGGACTGGCCACCACAATCACTGGATGTCAATATAATCAATAATTTATAGTGCTATTGTGGTAAACTGTTGTGATTTGTAGCTATTTGAACTTACAGCTCTGTAAATTTAATGAGCCATAAGTCCAAATAGCCACAAATTCACTCTTCCACCTTGTTGGCTTCCTCTACCTTCTTGTTTACAGTGACTGACTATATATGAATTTGAAGGTGGGTACACTAATCCATAGCCATAATATCTGAGTTATTCCACCAACATGCAGGTAGCACATCCAGGCTATTCTATCAACCATTTGCTGTTGTAAATGATGGAATGAGTCTATTTGTATCATAGAGCCAATGACACTGGCAGGCTCATACCCTCAGCTTTTTTTAAGGTAAGTGGACTTCTGCACACTTCACTGAAAAAGCTAAAGCAGGTTTTATTCGAAGAATGGTTCAAAATTCTCCTAGCAACGATTCAGAATTTGTAAAAGTCAATTCCTTGCTATATTAATGCTTTGATTGATACCAAAGGTGGCCCAACTCTGTATTAAATATTAAAACTTGCATTTAATAAGGTGTTTCAATTATTTTATCCAACCCCTGTATCTCAGAGAGCAGCAAATAACTATTCATATCTTCCAGAACTTTGATCAGATAACATTCCTAAAGTTTGAATATAAACCATTAACTGCTATTTCAATGACCCTCACATTTCTTTTCTATCTTTAAAGATCTACCTTTACCATCCAGTTCTTGTAAATGTTGATACTGATTTCTCAACTGTTAAACTTGTACTTAAAGCTGCTCATTTGCTTTTGTATGTATGTTTTGCCAATAAAATTGCTCAATTTGAAAAATACTGGTATGATAATGACATTTCCAAGTTTTTCAGCATGAAAATTTCTTATTAACATGTTTGAACTTATTAACAAGAATCATAATTAAAATTTTTTTAGGTACTCATCGTGTGAAAGTTTTCTTCTGAATAAGATTCCACTGTGTGTCTATGCTATCCTGTGTAATGATTGGCATTGTCACTGCTAATAGCCTCATTTTGATTTTATTGACACTGTTTTGGCTGAAATATTATCTGCTATTCTTTCAGATTCATATTGTAACCCATATCACTTCAGATGCATGTTTCACGTGGTAACCCTTCAGATGCAGCCCCCTGATTGACAGACTGATAAGCAGGAGTGTAGTAGGATGACACAAGTATACAGATGCTCTCACACACCTTGTTTTCTCAATTGCATCAGAATATAAAGAATGAGTCCAATTCAATTAATAAGTTACAATAAGTTACAACAGACTGATCCTTTTACCATCATCACAATGACAACTAGCAGCAAAAGTGAAGATCAAATCCATCATCAATTATTATTTTAACAAAAATCAGTAGATATCATTTTTTAATTAAACTAAATCATGAAGTGCTGTTTTCTTTTTGTTATTGGAGCTGTTGATATTAGCCCTGTTTTGAAAAATATATAGACCACAAAAAGTTTACACCTAATTGGATACAGTTGAAAAATGCTTTTCTGTTTTAAGCCATAAAGATTTAACATTAAGATACATGTGATTCTTTTAGGAAATGAACCGGTTTTCATAGAAATATAAAATTGGTTCCATCTTGTAAGTATGAAGCATTCTTTCCTAAGAAGTCATATGCTAAAATTTGACACAAATTTTTACAATATATGCCACCAACATTAAAAAAAGAAAAAACATCTAATGAATTTTATTTGTCATTTAGAAAAAAATGAACTAATGAAAATTCACATTAACTATTTCACTTTATTGGAGGCCATGATAAAAAAGTTATCATCTAGTGAAAATACTGTATTGAAAAAGAAAATGACAAAATAATATAGTTATCTACTTCACTATGAATATGGCTTCTCATAAATTTTTTTAATGTAAATGTATTACTTATCTCATAGATTAATTTCAATATAACTGGGATAGAATATCATCAGCACTGAAAACATTTCCACCATATAGTTTCTGTTCGATGGGAGTTTCAAAATGCTGGAATGACATTTGATTTCAAATGAAGCTGTATAACTAATTTTCCTACAATCTTTTGATTTCCCTGTAAACTCAATGACATATAAAAAGATTGACAACTTAAAATGTAGAGTAATTAATTGGCCATGGTTAAATATAAATTACCAGAAATGCCCAACAGAATTGACAAAATTTGCAATAAACAATAACAAGAGAAATAAAAGAACAGGAAAAAAATAATATCAAGCAAACAATATATTCAAAACAGAAGTAGGCAAAACAACAGTAATATGAAAAAGAGTTCACAAACTAAGAATGGTGTTAGCATGTGAAAGGGGATACAGGCAAGCGATCGGTTGCAGTGTTTTGGCTTCAAGACAAGAGTGAAACTGAATCAGATGTGACTGAGAAATGGCCTCTCTTATTGGTTATGAAAAAATATCAACATCCATTTGTGTGATTTAGTCTATAAATTGGAGAGGAGTAAATATTTTGCAGTCATTCCAAGTAGGATTGTAACCAACACCCCCACTTCAATCTAATGGATAAGTGCATTCATTTTCCTTCCACTTTCATCCGATTCTATGGGGCCAATAAATACAAACAAGATATACATAAACATTTACAATTGTTCTTCATTTTTTTTTAAATATATCTTTTTAACTTTTAATATTTCAAAACTTCATATATATATGATAATTTATTCAAAAATTATATTTTCTATATTCTGTATTGAGTACTCTTTTAAGAATAGTATTTTTTGGTTATTGGAATTTATTTCTTATATACCAATCCTATACTTGGGTATATATATATATCTTTTAAGATTTGAAAACATTTTATTTTTTATTATTATTATACATTTATTTTTCTCTGTTTTTTTAAACATTTTTTTTATAAAAAGGGGTATGAAAAAAAAAAACAAAAAAACTGGGGAATAAAAATGTGAGCTCCATTTAGAGCATTAAAAAATCTATTTAATTTTACTCTGCCGATAGGTTTAGTAAATAAATTGGCAACATTTTGATCTGATGCAATATAATCAAACTTTATTGTACTATTTTGAATTTCAGTCCTTATTAAGTGGTACTTTATGTCTACATGTTCTGAACATTGGTGGTAAACAGTGTTCTTAGCAAGAGCAATGGTACCTTATCACAATAGATAGTGAATTAATCATAGTGTTTAACAATTGAATAAGGAATTTTGCTTCTTGTATTGCAGCCACCAATGACATATATTCTGCTTCACGTGTCGACAATGCTCCTGTAGGTTGTTTTCTCCTTTTCCATGAAATCATTAAACTGGTAATAACTGAAAATAGTACCCTGTAATACTGTGATCATCTTTTGAATTTCTCCAATCAGCATCAAAACTAGATTTATTAAATACTAAATAGCATGTTTTTGTGCCTTTTAAATAGCATAAGACTGGTTTGGTTTTATCAAGTGATCCATGGTTGGATTCACTGGATATTGCGAGAATTTTCTTACCATGTAACACATATCTGGATAACTTGTAGTCATAATCAACCTACTGACTATTTCTTGGTAATGTTTACTGTCTGCATGATTCAGCAGTGCTTTCATCCAGTATAGTGATATCCATTTTACAAGGCATTGATCAAGGTTTACAATACTGCATTCCAATTTTGGTTAAAATCTTTTCAATATATTTTGCTTGATTCATCTCAATGGAGTTATTTTTAAACATAAATTAAAATAAATTCAAAGATCTCAGCTCTATCAGGCTGGCTAAATCACAATGAACAAGGTCTATTATTTTAGTTGCCTGTTTGTCTGGTAACATATTTATATTGTACTATTTTGCCTTGGATACAAATTTCACAATTTAAATTTGATTTATTGGTAATTATCATGCTTCCCACAACTTCTTGTTTTATAATGTCTTTCAGATTGCAATATCCATAATTTGATGCTATTGTTTTAGGCTACATGTGGCAATTTTGGAGGTTATTGCAGTATTTAAATAGTACAAGTCTCCATCTCTTTTTATGTCAAATTTTACACCATTAGGGCATACAAGTTCCAAGCAATTACTGCCAAATTTTACAGAATCCCCTTTTTCGGTAGCAGCTTTTACTGAGAATATATCTTATTTAAATGTAGGGATATAGAGAGCATTCTTTCAAATGCAATCTCACATATTTCCTTCCTTGTCAGTTAAAGTAACATGAGCATTGCCTCTTTTTAAGGCAATATTACTTGTTTTATTGCCATCTGCCAACTCGATAGGGTGATTTTCTGGAGTAAAATCATTATCAAAACTAATAAATTCAGATTTGTCAGGAATAACATGAGTTGTAGCTCCACAATCAACAAGTAAACCGTTCCTGTTGAAAATGGTATCTAGTATAATTGAAAATAGGAATGAATTTTCAGTTTCTGAAACATGTTCAACATTTTTTTTACAAATGTCTTGTTTGCTTCTGCACTCAGTATTTTTCATGTTCAGGCTTGCAGCAAACATGATAAATAATATTTTTGTTTGGTGGATAGGAATTATATCTTTTTGATGAGAAATTATTTACTGAATTGTTCCAAATTTTACAGTCAGAGCTTTTATGTCCTGGTTTACCACATGCAAATCAGGTAGAGACATTTTTAGTGTGTAGTTTTGGTCTTGGTCTTTGCATTCTGAGGGCCATTATGGTATTTTCACTGTTATTCTCCTCAATCATCTTTTCAGTTTCTTTGAAGCTTTGTAATGCTACCTAAATTCACTAAATGTTACTAGTTTGTCTTTCTGAGTAATAACAATTGTAAATGGTTTAAATTCAGACGGAAGGCCTTTTAGGATTATGGCTATTAGCAAGTTATTGCTAATCATTTCTCCTGACGTTTTTAATAAACTTGCAGCATTTTCAGCTCTAATATTGGAACCAACTTCACTTTTTGGATAAAAACCTTTTTTTTTATACTGTAGGATGCAAAAAATGCATCCTTTTTCTTTTTAATCTGACATCCCTATTTTTCACAGAGGAATAAAAAGGAAATGTTTTTTCTTTCAGTTATGAATCCTTTGCAAAGACTGTGTGACTGAGCATCCCAAGCCATCTACCAAATTGACACTTTCACCCACATATATTAAATATTTACAATACTAAACTATGTATTAGATCCATCATGCATGTTTTGCTCAAATAATTATGGCTATTTACATTAATCCTGTGTTCACTCAAGAGTTTGTCTATTTGGAGTTGGCTATATTTGCAGGTAAATGAAAGGCTGTTACTTCATCAGAAAAACAAACAGTTTTAGCATTAGCTCTATGTGTTAAAAAGATACAAGAATCTCTGTATTTCATATTACCATAATGATAATATAGTATTTGGTAAGTTCTGGATTGAATCACTGACATAAAGATAGCAGCCGATTATTATTACTACACTCCTCTATTTCATTAACTGAGCTATTATATATCTTGGGCCCACAAAGTTTTAGACATTTTAGAAATTATGGTGAAATAAAGGACAACATTATCAGTAGTAGTAGAGCATACATAGATAACAGTACAGGAAACTAACACTTGACTATTCAATATGGTTTTTCAACACCAATATATCACAGTGGGAAGTACATTTCATTCAATTTTGTGAAATTAGTATGATCTTTACTGGAAATATATATTTTCTTAAGTTTATTTTCCAACAAATAAAATCTAGATTTTTTAATATCACCCTGATACTTTGTTTATAGAAATAAAACCTAGATTTTGCAGCATCAAAATTCTTTTTATTTCTGTTATAAAACTGACATTTTTTTTTTTTTTAAATAACTTTTTGCAAACGTTTGGTCTAAGTTTGTTTTCTTTTTGGACATTTAGCATGAGCCATTTTTTATTGCTTTAGTTGGAAAAAAAAAAGAAAAAAAAAAGGCCAATGAAAAGAGGAACTTGTATGCAAATATACAAACAATAAAGTGATGAGGAGTTTAATTACTTGTTTGTTATTCCTAATAAATGAGAGTTTTGAAAACAAGCAATCCTTATAGGCAACTTAAATATCTGAAAATTAATAGTTAAGTTATAAAATTTGAAGTTTCTCATGCTGACATTAACAATATTTAGTGAAAATTAATCACCTTTGTATCTGATATTTGAAAAAATAATAAGTGTTATTTTAAAGAAAGAAATAATTCCTTCAATGTTTGTTAAGCAAGATAAAACATTCATAGAGAAACAATTTGTGAAAAATATGCCATAACCCAAATTATTAAACAGCAAAATTATCTAATACCAAATTTCAATTTCCTGTTGATAAAAAGTCAATTTCATAAATTGTTTAATCAGTAATAATTAGCTTTGTGATATTTATACTGCAAAGTTTGTAAGAAATAAATATAAGTTTTTATAAATTGAATTTGCTAACATTGTAATTCTCGGGATAATTTTCATCTTAAAAGTTAATATTTAAAAAAAGACAGTACACAACTCCTGAAAATAATCTGAAAATATTAAATGAAATAGAATCAGAAGAGACATGTACAACAGATAAAAAAGTGTTTTCCTTAAATGCTGTTTTGTTCTCATTAAAATTAAAACTTTCAAAGTTATTCAGTTCAGTGTTAAGTTCAAATTCACAAAATTTTCTGAGAGCAAAGAATGTTTACTTTAAAATTTGATCAGAAAAGTGAAGAGGTCAAAATGAAGAGAATTTGAAAAAAATAAAAAAAATAAAAAATAAAAATAAAGCATCAATTACTTACCATAATAACTTTGACTCTCTGGATGACAGGATTCAATTTTTGTCCTTCTTCAACTTCTTTATGCATCAATTGGTGAAGTTGCCAAACTGGCCTGCCATGGTTGACCTCACGACACAACTGAACAATGCAAACAAGATTCAGTGAGAAGCAGGCGCACAAATTGTCTGTCATCTTCTTCTTCAAAATGTCATTTCTACGTCATACTAAAATCTGTTTTTTAGGCCATACATTATGCCAATCACACAAATGTTTATGCTGTAGGCATTATGCACAACTTAACCATTATTAGGCCATAAAGAAAAGTCATTGCTAAGAAAAAAATGCAGTAAAAATGGGCATAAACTTTTAAAAATTAAATTGTATCCACTAAACAAATTATTACAAGTAATGATAATATAGTTATTTAGGTGTATAAGGATCTTAATTTCTTTTGAAAAAAATTCAAATTATGTATACATAATGGTTTTATTTTCTTGTAAATTTTACTGGAAATTGTAAAGCTCTGTTCGTGTGTGTGTGAAAACATATGACTGAATAAATTACTCAGTTGAATGTGATACACAATTTTCACATTAATGAAACTAAATTAGTAAATAATGAAACAAGGATTGCAATATAGCCTTTGAGACATATCACCACATATTTTTACTAAAAAAAGGAAAAAAAAAGCTTGCTGATGATGCTGGGAAAAAAAAAATCAATGAAATATGCTGGTTTATAAATAATTTATTTGAAATAAAATTCTTTAATATAAAGGTATTAAAAATATAAATAAAAAAAGTTATTGTAGAAAAACTTCCTTTTTCAATTTTACATTTTGTAAATAACTCCCAGTCAGTCTTATCAGTGAAAGTATGTAAGTGCATTTCTTAATAAATTTATCACTTCTAACACATTTGAATACATCAATATCACTATACACTTAAGGAAAAAGAAAATATTTCAGATGAAAAATTCTTAAACTGCTACACAAATTGCAGATCAAAAAACGTTTTTCTTTTCATATTTTTATATTTTAAAAAATTGAGAAACTAGTATAAAATGAATAAAATCAAAGTTTATTTAATTTACCTCAAGAACCAATGTTAAACAAGCAGGATAAAATGTCATGAATGCTAAATAATTGGCCAATACTGAAAGGCAACCAAAGCAGCTAATCGTCTCAAGACCTTTCCAACCTACAAAGAAAACATTTAACAACAAAAATGAGGCATGCATAAAAGTTTTTGTTAGTATTTCTAAATGTTGTAAATCAATCAGTTGTCAAATCTGAAGTTTTGGGAGGGAATTACACATTTTATTTTAAACACTCATTTTGAAATTTCTGATGAGAGAGAAACATTAAACAGCGACAAAAGCAAAAAGTAAACTCATTACAAAAACATTAATATATATTTAATGTCTCCTCTCAAAAATACTACACCACAGTTATGAACTTGGGAACTGTTTGATTAAATATTCATATTTTTACATAAACTCTAACCGGGACAGAAAAAGTAAAAAAAAAAGTTCTTACAAATTCCTTTTTATTTAATCTCAAAATTGCCCAGCATTTCTATGAACAAAACAGTAAAAACTGAAAAGAATCACTCAACATTATTTCTTACCTGAAAGAGTTCCAACGCCAATCACTAAAGTCTCTACAATGGCATCCAAGGTGATTATTGGACCCAGGATTGCCATACCTTGAGCAATATTGTACTGAACTTCATCCTAGAAAGTAGTGAACAAAATGGGGAAAAAAAAAAAAAAGAAAAAAAAAAAAATCAATGAATATTGAAAGAGAAAAGAATTGGAAAACAAATTTCAGATGAATAAATATTATTGAAAAAAAAATTAAACAAAAAGTAATCAAATATGTTAAATGTTAGACATTAATATAAAGTTAATTTAAAAGACACTTACATAATAACAAGGGCCTCCTCTTTAAAAATGCTTAGAAAATAATCTTATTTACCAATCAATATTGTATCCCATCAAAGTGGATAGGAGGTCAGCCCAGAAAGTATCCAGCTATTTTGAAAGTCATGTAGCTTTGATATAGCTTAGGAACCAATCAGAGGGGACCTTACTGTATATGCATAACCAGATACTTTCCCATGGAAGTTAATCAGTTTGCAATGAGATGCCATTGAATGAGCTTGTGTACTTGTGATTGTTGTATTCACAATGACATCATTTCAGGGTTTTTTGACAAAATACAACACATTATTCAGGTATAATCTCTCCTATATTCCAGATTAGGTTTCCAGATACTTCTGGCTTTTTCGAATGCTAAAATTTGCTGTTGAAAGGGTGACTTTAGACAGTGGATTAAGGATTAGGATTAAGGAAAGCATAATGGTGATCCTGAAAGACAGCTTTGCAAGCTATTTTGAAGAGTGAAAGGAATGCTTGGATAAATGTGAGAGATTACAAGGGTATTACTTTGAAGCAACTAAAGTGCTCTAGGTAGGTTTTTTTTTTTGTTAATATTAAATGGCTGGATCCTTACCACACAGACTTTGTAGAATTAGTATATCATGATTAAAAAACTTTTAAAAGAGCAAAAAGGAAACTAACTTACAGGAGATGTTGATCTGAGAGCAAATCTTGCTAAAGCACTTGCTTTTGAGAGGTCAATAAGCAATAAGAAAAAAGGCAGAGCTTCACTGCAAAAAATAAATATTACATATATAATAAAAATAAATTTTAAGTTAGAAAAGAAAAAAAATGAAAAATTAAAGTTGAATCTGATGAAATAACTTGTAAGAAACACTCAAAGTTGATAGAATTTTTTTTTAAGCTAAACTTTATTATTGGAATTAAATTAAATTTTCTGAATGCAAAATGATCATTCAAACAAAAATTAAGAAAAAAGATGAATATATGAGTCAGTGCAATCCATGCAATCATAAGATGTATTCGTCTTGCCTGGTTTTCACATATCTGTACCTTCAGAATACTCCTCTCGACTGAGAAAAACCCTAGTCTTATATAGCTCTCCCAGTCCCAGACCCAAGCAGACTATTTGCTAATACCTGTACAATATCGTTCATATGCAAATAGTCTGTGCCACTTACTCTAAGTAGAAGGTTTTCTCTCAACAGCCTATTGTGGAAAAGGCCACAACTTCTGGTGCTTATAGCACTGCATACAACCAACTCAGAGTCTTTTATCAGACTGACCAGATTCTCTGTTACATAAGAATACTTGATTGGAAAACTTAAAACAGCACTAGGAAATTGTTATTATCAATGTTGCTAAAATTGTCAAATTGCCTTGAGTCTATGTATTTATTGATAAAACTGAAACACAATTTTATTCCAAGAAACAAGAAGCAAGTTATGAAAGCATTTCATTAAACTTTATTTTAAAGCAACGAAACATTGTTTCTGAACATAAATTAATACTGGTTTCTAACAGTCAGACAAAGTGGTTAGCAAAAATGAACAGATAAAGAGTGAATAATAATTTCAAATATTTCAAAAGATTATATCTGAAAGTGGTCATCTAATAAGGGTTTCTTTTGGTAAAAGTTAACTTCTCTAAAAGCATTTAATAGTTGTTTAAAATTATAGTGCTGTATGAAAGTGACTGAAGATATAGAAAACAGACATAAAGATAAAATATATAACATGATTGAAAACAAGATCTTTGCCAGAATGTATAAAAATCTACAAAGTGGGAAATCATGATAGAAAAATATACTACAGAAATCAAATACATCAAAAAGTATATAAACATGCAAAGACCTATAATATTAAAATCTGAGAAAACATCAGCACTGGCCAAAATGAAGAGAAACAAAGTAGCAGTAGCAGATTAGGTTGTAATGGAAATATTGGTAACCTTAAATGATTTTGGAATTGATAAAATTATCAAAATAATTAAAGCCTATAACAATGGCAAAATACTTGAAAATGTCAGTAGATCTATCTTCATAGAAACCAGGTGCACGTCAAGAGCACTTCTCTTGACTGAGAAAAACACCGGCGTTATATAGCTCTCCTAGTCCCATACCCAAGCTGCCCAGTATCTTTCATATGCAAATAATCTGTAGACCTATTGTAAGTAGAAGGTCTTTTCTCAACAGCCCATTGTGAAAGGGAATGCAAGTCCAGGTGCTTACAGCACCACATACAACCAACTCGGAGTCTTATCGGGCTGACCTGATTCTCTGTTACACTCCTCCCGATGTCCTGATCACAGCACCAACATGCATGGGCGGGAGTTTCCTTCTGGTGCTCCTTTACAAGGGAGGTACTTCAACCTCATTGTTATCACTACATGGGGGAGGTACTTAAACCTCAGTGTTGTCGCTATCCATCTCTACCATGGCAGAAGGTGCATCAAAAATCTGGGAATCTATTTCCAACTCCCCATCACTCATGGATGAATCATTGGTGTCATTTGCAGGTCAGAGGTCTTTAACATGATGTGGTATGCCATCAGTCAGGACAGATTGAGGACTAATGATCCCAGTGACCTTCCATGCTTTCTTTTTCTGATTGAACTCGACGCTAAAGTTTGTTTCCTTTATGGTGAGAGCTGCAAACAGGGATGGTTTTTTGTCAAAAAACTTTGTTACACCTGAAGGAATGATTCCTACTACCCCTAGTTCTTCAATTGCATTCATCCTGATCAGAAGGTTGAAAACAAGTGGCTTTTCTCATGCCACCAGTACGTCAATCTTGACAAGATTTCTACCTTGCAACCTGGAAAGCAATGACTCATGATCCTACAACAGGCTCTGATCTCCCTGTCTCTCATTGTTATGCATACAGGCCCTTTTGTCCATGACTGGCATATCTCTCTGCTGGCTATTGACAACAAACAACCAGTATTGACTGGGGTGGTGACTTTTCTGCCATCAAACTGGACCCTGATCACAGGTAGAGCCGGGTTGCAGAAGATACTGGCACTGACATATCTCTTCTCACATTTGTTGGACAGTTTCAAGACACATGGCCCATGGTATGGAAACAGCAACAGCACAATCTTTTGCCGTGTGGTTAATACCATTGCATCTAAAGCACTTTATGACATGAATATCCATACTTTGCATTGGATGGGCTGCTACTGCCACCATAACTTCCTCCATCTCCTTGTCTCTCATAATCGCCCAGGCTCGGGCAAGCAGCTGGTCAATAGACAGCGTGTCCATCCTAGACAACACATGAAGAGTCTGCTTTACATTATCTGTCAATCCGTGCACAAATATGCAAATCGGCATACGGTCACTCATCCTGCCTATCAAGAATGAGAGCTTCTTCAATTCAGCCAGGTATGCATCCATGGATTTGCCACACCGCATGTGCCACTCAATGAGCTGTTCGTATGCCATAAATGAATCCGTAGCAAAGGCTGTAACTAAAGCAGTCTTTATATTGGTCAATGTCGGATTTTGCTTTGTCATCCAGTTGTAGGTAAACTGCATATGGTCTGTCTGCAAGTTGCAAAGGGATCACATGCACTCCACATATCCTTCAAACTAGTTCTAGCTTCTTTATCCATTCAACCACTGGCAAACCAGACACTGATTCATCAAACTTGGGAATCAACTTTAAATTGAATTTGGAGTCTGCCATTGTCCATCAATTGCTGAAATATCTTGTGTTCATCTTAGCTGGTTTTCACATGTCCACATATTGAGAGCACTTCTCTTGACTGAAAAAAATCAGTGGTATTATATAGCTCTCCCTGTCCCAGATCCATGCTGAATATTGGCTAATACCTGCACAGTCTTTTCTCAACAGCCTATTGTGGAAGGGAATGCAATTCCTGGTGCTTACAGCACCACATGCAACCAACTCAGAGTCTTTTATTAAGCTGACCCATTCTCTGTTACAGAATATGAACTCCATTAGAGGATCAGCTTAATAATACACATAAATAAATTTATATATTATTTATTATAATGAATACAGTTTGTAACAGAATTAAGCCAGAAATAAGGCGAGAACATTGTAGTTTTGTTCAAGACACTGGAATAAGAAATGCTATTTTAATATCAGAATGCTATCAAAGTGAGCAATAGAAATGTGGAAAGATCTATATGTTTTATAGATTACACAAAGGCATTTGATATTGTACATTAGGGCAGGTTGATTTGGGAACTGTAGTATTGCACCCAATTTGAAAGTTGGCATTTGACATAATGAATAATGACACAAAATATTTTGTTACCATTTTTTTGAAGAAATGAGTTTAAAGTTCCAGGTTCAAACTTGGAGCATTGGATTTTCATTTCGGTGATCAGTGAAAGCCTTTTAAACTTTATAATTGAAATATATGCAATTTGAAATTAAAAGGGATAATAAATTCCATAACCAATAACTGTATATCTTCAACATGATCCAGAGAATAAAGCAACAGTTGACCAAAATACAAAATGTTGCATTAAAAAATTTACAGCACAGTGCTTTCACCATGCTTCCAGAAAATACTTTTCTCAATATTGAAGTCAGATGAATTGGAGGTGAGGGAAGAGGCTATAAAAAAAAATTATTTATTAGATAAGTGAACATTTATTAATATTTAATTAGTTATGTCAATTTACAAGACTAATTTTAAAATTTAATTCAAATTACATCACAGAGTGTCCATAAAGTCTCTTTACAATTTAAAAAATAAATTACAAAGGCAATTGATGAGATATTTTAATCAGATTTGTTTTATGTACTCAGTAGTTATCGAAGATTTTAAGCACATTGCATTTGTATATTTCAGGTATCCTGTTGATGAAAGAGGTACTGTTAAATGAACCCCTAAAAATGGCTACTTCTCAAGAAAAGGTATAATGTGTGTCACGGTTTATTGAAACAAAATTGGATACACTGACACAGCAAAACTATAGAAATTCTTTTTATGGGGTTATGTTAAAGATATTGTGTACTGAACAAAGATATGGACATCAATGTTCTAAAGCAAAAGATCACTGATGCCATTGCCACCATTGACGAGGCTACGCTACAGCAAACATGACAAGAAATTGAGTACTATCTTGATGTGCTTCATGACACTAATGGTGCCCATATAGAGGTGTATTAAATTAGTTAAAAAAAACTTCAATATATACTCCTCATTTTGTAAAAATTTACACATATTTTTCTTTTCATTTCCTTTTGTAATAATGTTTTTAAATTGTAAAGAGACTTTATGGACACCCTGTATAACCACATATGGGTAAATATTCCAATAAAAGTATTTTTTGTTCCAGAAGTAGTAAGCCACCAAAGAGATTGAAAAAATTACATTCATCAACTCTAAAGCATCACACAGATCAAATTTGACTGACCACTTAGAAAATGGAGTTTGTGAACCCGTACTTGCTGGAGGTTTTCAAATAATGAACTGCAAGAGGTTCTAATGAGTTGCCAATTTTACCTGCACATTTGCATGATGTAGAAAGAGCGGTTAAATAAACTGTTGAAGCTTCACAAATTGTATATGGACAAGACACAACCACACTATGACTAAATCATTGTGTCATCAAATATAACCTTCATTTACTTCAAAGAGACATTATACTGAACAATTTAGCTATATTATGATGTAATATGTCATTCAGTGCAGTAGTTTTAGTGGGATTTTGAATAAACAATGCAAATTTAAAACATTTTGTCTTGTAATTTGTGTCCAGCTGTATTATGGTATTATATACACTTATCTATTTTTGTTTTTATTAATTATGACTTAACAAATGGTGTAAGATCTTATTGATTAGCCTTTTTTGTAATCTTTTACAATTTTTACACATTAACAAATACAGTAAAAATTGCATATTTTGCTTGTGGTGATTCATAATTAGAATTCTGGTTTGAATATATTTTCCATTCAATGTATCTAATACAAAAAATATCAATTTTATTTGGATTTATTCTTGAAATAATAAAATTTTGAAGTTAGTTTATGAGCAAAAAACCTGAAGAAATTAGGTATTTCTGTACATTTTTTCAGACATTCTTTAAAACTAAATGCTTAAAAATTGATAAAAGCTATGAATCTAATTTTTTGTGTCTGTACATATCATATCAAACCTCAACTCAATCTTATTGTGCATAACTACATGAGATATTAAAAAAAGCTTTATTTACACAGAAAAGATATTCAAGTAATACATAACCTATAATGAGTACAGTTTGTATGTAGAGTTTAATGAATATTCCAGAATAGAAAAAGGAGTAAGATAAGTATGTATTTTCTCACTGGATTTATTTAACCTATAAACCTAGCAGGATGATCATAATAGAACTAGAAGAGCTACCAGGATAAATTATTGACATACATAACCTTAACATAAGATATGCAAATGACACTGTTTTGATGGTAGACTTGGAAAACTGAAAGAACTCTTAGACAAGGAAGTAGCAAGAAGAAAAGACTAAGCATTAAATGTATGAAAATAGAATGCATGATTATCTACTAAAAAGACAGCCAAAGGTGTGAGCTACATATTAAGGACATCAAAATCAAGCAGAAATTTAGTGTAATATAAATAGAAAGTATAACAGATAAATTTGAAATTACACGGGAATAGTGGAAGATAAGTTTCAGAAACAGCAAAGAAATAAGAGATGTAAAAATAAAAATTGTGACTCAGAACTAAAACCTGTATCCCTTGTCAAAGGCATAATCTTTCTTTAGGAGGACTCCTCAATTTAGGCTGGTTGTTATTAATTTCATTGTTTAAGAAAATGGAAAAAAACAAACTGGGATAGCAACTCAAATACATGTACCCACTAAAAGTAATGTTTATAGTTATAAGAAATAATGGTGGATAAAAAATCCATATATATATATATATATATATATATATATACACACAAACATATAATAAAGAAAAATTAATCAAGCAAGTAACAAAATAAATATAAATATGTATACACCTGAATATACAAACATCTTTCAACAATTAGCAAAAGATGTATAAATATTGTAACAATGTCCACAACCCACACACAATATTCCTTTTGAATTCCTTCCCCTCAGCTGGTTTAGTCCCAAAAGATAGAAAAATGTTGTTTATATAATCATTTATGGTTGTACAGCTGCAAGGAATTTCCCTATTAACCAACTTCGGGGAAGAGGCTGGGTCTGTTTATTCTATTGTTTGTAGTTTTTTTCAGATGTCCAAATAATGCTTCACTAAATGTGAATATAAAAAAAGGAAGCAGTGTAAGGATTTTGTTCATGAAAATATTTACCAGAAAAGCTATAAGATTTACTTATGAGTAAAAGGTTGCATGTAGACATTTCTGGCTGAAGTTGTTACATTACAAAAAGTTTCTATTACTTTCAGTTCGACTCTTTCTCAAATCACTTATAACTCAGCCAAGTTTTCACACCATATGGAAAAATTTATTTTCAAACCGAGTTATATGCATAAATAAGATTTATACAACTTTTACAACCAACTGGCTTCAAAAAGTGCTGAAAGTAAAATGAGAAACATTATCCTGTTAAAAAATTCAACCAAGCAGCTTCTTGCCTAATGTGTCACAAAGAACAAATTACCTCCACACCCACAATTTTGGCAGATTTTATGCTATTTCTCTCCTGCAAAAATCACAAATAATGTTGGTTGGTTGACTGAGTTTGTTTAGTGGCATATCAACCTCTATAGGTTATTTAATACTGAAATCTAAATATTTTAATGACAATTTTATGGGTTCAAGTGAATAACTTTTGAATGCAATTGTATGCCTTTAACTACAGATAAAATATATTGGTGGTCATTTTGCTAATTTGTTGGTAATTCTACTATAAATATGTATTTTTATACTTTCATAGTGTTTTGTTTTTGTTTGGGGGTTTACTATTTGCCCATAGCTGAAACCTTAACAGATGCTACCACCTTGTGTCTGGGTGGACCTGGAAACAACAGCAATTAAGTGATGGTTCCATGCTCCTCAAAACTTTCAATCTCCCAATCAGAGGCCTGCCTTGCTGCTGGATGTAGTTTACTGTCATACCTTGAACTATTACAAATAATGAAGCATACACAGAAAGTGTGTAAAGATAAAGAAATTTAAAAACTAATGATAAAATCATTATTAACTTTTGACTAGTATTTCTGAATTTTAGTTGCTTTTCATTATAACTAATCAGATTGTCAATTATAAATTCTTTTCAAAAATTAAGATAACTAATCATGGAATGTATTATAATGCCACTATTCTATGGCTTTTGTTATAACACAATCTTACTTATATAACATACTTCGTATAAGGATTCTCTATATGTAATGCTTCGGCTACTTGCCATGATGCCTGCACTAGTTAGTCAGAAGAGGATATTTATTTTTTAAATATGGAGAGTTTCTGAAGAGTGACTACAAAGAGCTACCAGTTTTACCTCTGACCTGGAGCTCTTATAGTAATGGACTAGTTCATATAGTCACTGGGGGCATACTGTTTATTCCACAACAGAATGTTGAGAACTTTATGAGAACATTCCTAGAAACAAAGGTCATAAACCAATCCAAAAATTAAAAATGCAGATGAGAAATTTAAAATATTTTTTAAAAATATGAAAATATAATAAATGTTATTAAGTAGAAAGAAAAAAGAAAAGAACCACAATGGTGATGATAATAACAATGGATGAAAATGTTAAAAGAATAGATAAAGATTTAGTATTGTACATGTATATAGTATATGATATGGTTCCATTTCTCATGCAAATTGCTCAATTTTCATTCAGCGATACACCCTTACCAGACACAAAAAAGTGCCTCAATACACACACACACACACTATTCATTCAATTTATTAAATACTAACAGTTAATTACTAAATTCAAATTTAGTCAGTGCATATTTATTCATTTTGATTTTTCATACAATTTCTAATATAAATGTGAAGTGTGTGTATGTGTCTTGGATTCCCTCAAAAACTATGAAAGTTAGATCCATAAAACCATATTCTGAATCAGCATCATTAAGGAATTTTTTATAGCATTTATTTGGACCTATAAAATTTGGATTAAAATTAATTGTTGAAAATAGGCAATTTTTGAGAATCAAATTATAGTGTGTAATTTATATTTTTACCAAATGTTGTTTGGTTTGAGAAAAATATTTCAGTTTTCTTACTCATCATAAAATGATGTCTGTGCTTGATAGTCACTTGTTCCACATTATTTTTCTGCATTGTGGGTCCAACTAAAACTGATTGAAAATTCTGAATTGTAGACTTGAAATATGTACTTTTTGTCAAATATATTTTTCTCAATAAATACTTACAATACTGATTTTTTTCTTGAATTTCTTTGGAAGAGTCTGACATTAAAAGATGCCAAACATTTACTTTCCTCATAGAATATTACATTCAATATCCAGTCATCATTGTGCTTACAGTTAGTTTCAAATAGACACCAATGTGCCATCAAAAGTGATTGCTAAAAATAGACAATGAATTGATGTGATCTCTTTGAATTCGAAAATGATTGGGTGTTGCAATAGAGGAGGAAGTGTTTCTCTTGTTTATTTAAAAGTTTTTGATCAGAAATTTGTAACCAAATACTTCAGAGAATCCCACGAGAAAAATGAATAAAAAAGATTAAATAACTAAATTTGAACAAGATACAAGATAATGTGAAGCAGAAATTTAGTACCCTTTATTAAAAAAAACAAAAAAAACAATTGTTTAAACAAGATCCAATTTGCAAAGATTGAGAGAAACAACTGAAAATAAGGCTCTTCAAAAGATCCAATATAAATAAGCAAGCATACAAAAGTTTTATTGTATAAATGCACAATTTAATGATGAAGCTTTATTCCTTTGAATGCTGATTCATTTCTCAAAGGTTTTATAGTTTTTAATCTTTAAGTAAATGCAGATAACATTATATATTGTCTGATATCTTGTGTATCAACAAGACTGAAATGTAGTTATTAAATTTTGATTTGAAATTTTCAATATATAATGACAACCATTAAAAGTAAAATCACTCCACTGAGAGCACTGAAACGTCTCTTCAACTGAACATTCAAACTTAATAGCACATTGTAAAAAAAAAAAAAATTCTTTACACTAAAATTAATATTCACCGCTTAATTCAGAGCATCATCACAAAAGGAGATCACACTGAAAAATATTGTTTTGTTAAATCAATGATCATTTTCAGGCATCACTCTTGCTCTAGCTGCACTAGCAAAATCTGTCAGCAGAGAACAGATAGACAAACAAAGTACTGTATTACTTGTACAACTTCTTTCATTTGTTATTGTCATTATGACAGCTTCAAACTGGATTGACCAAGGCAATTCTAGAGACACTAATTTGGGAATGGGACAAATAACCTTCTGCAGAAACCAGCTGAAACATTACTCAAATGTCTGCAGCATTTAGCTAAAAAAAAAAAAAAAAAGAAGAAAGTCTTATAAACATTTTTTTCTTTACAAAGCCTTGATGCTGTATTAGGAGAGATTTTAAATGCCTTTCACATTCCAGAAGAAATGCCCAGAGTTTATGTCAAATTACTTGCTAGCTGCTACAATAGAATGACAGCACCACTGAGATCTTTAGTACTTAAAATTGTTTTGTTTTTAAATATGCTTGCCAAGGCCAAGAGTACAGAAACAAGACTACAAATAAAAACAATGATGTTTTTTAGTTTCTATTAAAACATTATATAATAAAACTCAAAAGTGAGAGGAGAAAAAAATGACTTACTTGAGACCTGTATAATCATTTTTGAAAAGATTCACAACTGCAAGGCTGAACATAAAGCTGGAAAACATGGTGAACAAACCAGAAATTGCTGCAAATAAAAACAAAGTAAACAATAGATCCTAATATGCTTTAAATGAGTAAGTTATGTAATCACAGTATGATTCAACTAACTTTAGTTACTCAGTCTCTATTTCTATGACTATTATGCAAATCATTAATGCTACTGTAAATCTGCAATACGACAACGGATGCTGATATTTATTATGCACAAAATTTACATGAAGTCATTTTCTACAAATTTGTCTGGCTACTGATATGGTTCTTGAAATCATCAAGAGAAAAAATATAACCAATATTAAGATTTCTTCTATAGATTACAAACAAATAAACTGTGCTTACCAAGAAGGTAACGAGAACCCATCTTTTTTAGATCTCGAAACTGAAAGTACAGATACATCACTGCTACACACCTGGTTATAGTTACCCCAAGAGCATCAGGTGACTGCAATTTCTGCAAGGAAAAGTTTAGAAAATATGTTAAATTCTTAGGCAAGTCATTGCTTAGAATTTTAAATACTAAGTCTATAGTCTAAGTTCTTAATACAGACAAACCCTCATATAATATGCTGGGAGTCCAAAAAGTTAAAAAAGCAAATAATCTGTAGCAGAACATCAGCAAAAATATAAGGAAATAAGTCAGGATTTGCAGCAAATATAATATGAATGTTATATAGAATATCACTGAAATTTTATACATAAATATGCAAAAAGTTTCAAATTGACTTCTCCCCAACTAGACAAGGCCAAATAAAAAGAAATGAAAAGTAGGTAAAAAGTGTTATGCTCATTTTTTTCCAGTGAGAAAGGCCTACTTGCTAAAAAAATCAGCAGGCAAAATTCTAACTTACCTTGGCTTGAACATTGACCTCTTTCACCATAAGGAAATATATAAACATTTCAATCACAAGGTACATATCAATGGGTGTTTTACAGTTCATAAAATGCTTTACTTCATCAGGAATTTTTTGAATTTGCAGAAAATAGCCTCACTTTTGATAAATATTTCAATCAAATTGCAAACGAAGATCACATTGTGTTAGCTTATGCTATCTCAACTCTTCACCCAAATGCCATCAGGCTTGAAATTATGTGTCTGATTCCTCCCTCTATAATCTAATTTGGTCATGTTACAAAAACCTGACAAGAGAGTGATGCACAAGTCTTTCATTATAATACAATCTTTAGGGTTTCTGACATTGAACATTTATTGAAACGTGAAAAGATTTTTGAAGGACGGTAAAATAAAAAAAAATCACTAAAAGATATATAGATATATTTCAATGTAACAAATCAGTCATTATGGGATGGGTGATGTGTAAGAATACCTAATGACTGAGGTTAGCAAACAGTAAATAACTTTAGAAATCATGAGCATTAAATCACACCCTTGGACATTTTTATTTGAATCTGAAAAAAAAAAAAAAAAAAATCTAACCCTATCCTTCACAATAATTATCAGACATGAACTTTAAAGTAAAATCACTCCACTGAGAGCACTGAAACGTCTCTTCAACTGAACATTCAAACTTAATAGCACATTGTAACAAAAAAAACATTCTTTTCACTAAAATTAACTGATTTGTAATAGAAAAGTGTTGAAATCAACTTTATTTAATAAAAGATTACTTATATATACACACATATGAAAGGCATCAAATAGTTTATATAAAATGCAGGGTATTTTTAAATAAAATGAATAGAATTAAATCAATTAAAAAGTTTATATATATATACAAAAGAAGTTTTTAATTTATATAAGGGTTTTGTTATCTAAAAATTGAAAATGATAAATTGATGTACAAATAGTTTTAGAGTCCTGATTGGAAACTTTTTTTAAATGAGTAAAATGTGGAATATGTTTTAGATATAAACTTTGTAAATGCATTATTTTCAGTCTTAAATGTATTTTCAAAAGAAGGAACACGTCTAAAGGAAACATCTGACTAATCCAGAAAAAGCCAATAACTTCTGTATAAATTGCACAGTTATTTTAATGTCTATCAGTCACAATCTGTTATCAGTTTCTTCTTAAAGCAATTATTGTTATTAAGTTCCTTTTTTTTTTTTAGCACTTTCTTGATGAATAGCAGGGAGATTGGCTTTCAGTAAGATTCTCTAATCAAATAGCTGTCAGGCAGAAATGAGACTGATCAAAATTATTCTTTTATATATTGATAAAAAGTATGTTAGATTTGTTTATTCTTGAAGTACCAATATTTGATTACTGATAAGTGTTGATAAGTAAAAAGCAGACACAGTTAAGTGATTTTGTATATTAATAGCAAAATACATTTTTAAAAATAAAACTTAAGAGAAAGTCTTATGAACTTAGAATTAGCTTTCTTCAAAGGGATTATTAAAATTATGGTTTTATTTAATAACTAACTTACATCTCAATCCCGCCCCACCTTTGCAATATCTTTTTTTTTTCATCCTCTCTATTTATAACGTTAAATTGTAAACAAACTGAATGGACAGAAGAAAAATTTTATTGAATCAAAATATGAAATAGCAGAGTTATGATTCATTTGTGAAATTGTGTTGGCATTTATCATCTGTAAAAGGCCAAATTTTTGTTTTTTAAGATCAACTTTTCTTAGATAAGATTAATCTAAAAGACTTCCTGCCTTTTATACAAACTGTTAAAATCAGGATGTAACAAATAACCAGCACTTGCTAACACTGTCAATAATAAAATTCCTCAGGTAGCAGATTAGTAATGTTAGGGGGTTATCATATTTACATTATGAAGTAGATCAAGATTCTGGGTTTTTATTTTATTTAATTCACATGTTCTATGTGATATTTACAAGTCCTAACCTTTCATTCTATGGTTATCCTCAGAGTCTATGAATCATGCATAACAGCGACAAATTGAGCATCTATTGTGAAGTGGTAATTAGTCTTACAAAACATTGATAGTGAACAGGACTCACTAATGGCTCTAGAAGTGTTGTTTTGCATATTTTATTTGTATAAAACAATGAGAGCTTCTATTATAAAAGCATAAAAATTGAAAAGCATTGCTAAAAAAACTCATCTAAATGAGTTTTTAGGTAAACAGAATTCTTTAAAATATTTAATTACCACTGAAAATGATTAAACAGTTGTAAGCTCATTAAGATAATCACAAGTAAGTATTTTTTCTTTATAGAATATTTTTGGATAAATTTTCAAATTACTAAAATTATAATTCTGTAATGAATGAGAAATTAGTGATAACAATTAGCACTAAGAATACAGATTGCAGCATACAGAAGCAGTACAGGTTTAACAGATTTTAAAGAGAAAATACCAAGGATAATAAAATTACTTACATCAATGTTTGGACAGACATAATTCCATCCACAGATCTTATCATCACTCGAATACATTGTCATTGACATGAGGCATAGTGTGACAGTTAATGTACCAATGATCACTTCCCATGGATGGGAGGCACAAAATTTGCCATGGGCCCAGAACATGTCCTTCAGCATCATAGTAAACTGCAATTGATTCTTTCACAAAGCCCTTCCAATGCTGAAAAGAGAAAAGGATTTTAAGAATGGAGAAAATAAAATAGGGATAATTTTATATTTTTTTATGCCTGCTCACAATATTTTAATTAAAGCATCTAAATACTTGTGTAAAGAATTAAATTATAATAAATTAACAGAAAGCAAATGCCAAATAAACGACTAATTTTGGAGATAGAAAATATACTTCTAAATGGTCTGTAATCATTTAAACATTTGAGAATAGCATTTGGCAAAGTGCTATTTTTTCAAGGAGAAACCAGAAGGGCAATGAATTGAAATAACATACACTGAAGTAATTCAAAATTACTTGAGTAAAAGTCATTTGCAATTATCCACAACTGAATACAAACACTTACACTTTTTTTTTTAATACACATACTTGGAGATTTAGACTATGATTTAATACTTAACCAATCATCTCTTGTAATCCTTTTATCAGTAAGGTAACAAACTAGTCCAACTGTGAAAGTTATATTTTTAATTCATTAACATACTAACATTATCAAAAAATTATATGTGATAAAAAAAATAATGGCAGAAGACCAAAAATTTGAAACAGAGTCCCCAATTGAATGTAGCAGCAAATTAGAGCTTTGATTGTTTTGATTAAAATCAAAAGCAAAAGTATTAAATTCAATCAAATTGGATCACCAAAGAAGATGTGATGAATTTAACTGTTAAAGAGGATCATGCAATAAATGAAAGCTGGAAGAAAAACTTATGAAAAATAAACACAGCCATTTTATTCCCAATTCCTATTTTTCTTCTTCTTATAATTTTTTGACATTTCTACCTCCATCTGGTGTTCATTGAAGTGGTTTAATATAGAATAAAATTTTATCTATATGAATGTTTGTGTCAAAGCAATTTTCAGTGTTATTTGCTCATTAACCGCAACTTATTTCTCTCAAGTTTTTTAAGTGCATTCAATGACTGGAAAATAAATAGTTTTAAATAAGTAAAAATAATTGTCATTATTCTATGTAAATACAGTTCTTGTGGGGTTTCTGTGATAAGTAAAGCAAAACTCAGAACAGAAGTACTAAGCTTTATTTAGCTAAATGAAACTCAGCTACAAAATAAAGTGGGGGTAAATCACAGATTATATAGCCTGCGTGGGTGAGTCTATTGCTCATACAAAGCTAGCATAGGATACCACATTCTTCGCTCCTTGGAAAATTTGTGTCATCACCATCCATAAGATATATGGTGCAACCTCTCCTAGTTCTTTTTTCTAATTGATTGAAAGCTTCAAGTGTCCACTTCTCAAGTAGGAAGTTTTTAGTTTCAATTAAAGGCTGAATTTTATTAGAAAATTAATTTATACATTTTGTATAATATGCGATCATGCCCAACGCCCTTTTTAATGATTTTAAGTTTTCTGGTAGAGGTAGCTCTCTTAAGGGACAAAGTCTTTCTGCGTCAGGCTTAATAACTTCACCGTCGACACAACATCTGAATACATTGATGGAGTGTACTGAAGCCACAGATTTCGACTTGTTCAGGGTAAGCTTAGCTTTCATAATAGCCTCCAGGAACTTTTTTTCATTTTGGTCATGTTCTGCCTGTGTGCACAATGCAGTTGTAATATGGTCAATGTAAGGGAATGCACTGTGTAGGTCTTTCTTTCTTTATTATTCTATCAATAGCTCTGCTGAAACTAGGCAGCCCTGTTTTAGACCTCAAACAGAATTTTACAGAACTGAAACAAATAACCATTCACCTCAAAAGCAGAGTATTTTTTATCTGACTCTTTGAGTGGCACCTGGTAGTAGGCACTTTTGAGGTTGAATGTAGAAAAAATGCAGTATCTAGCAAGGTCATTAATCATTTTATCAATTCTTGGCAGGGGATAAGTGTCCAGTTCTGTGTATAGGTTTATCATCTGTGAGTAATCTATGCACATTCATTTTCTTATGAATGTGGTTAGGATCCTTCACCACTACTTGCTGGGCTCCCATGATGAAATGCTTTCTTTAATTACACCTTCAGAAAGCAAGTTCTGAATTTCTTTAATGATGAAGGCCTGATCATCCTTGTTAAAGTGCCTAGACTTGGTAGCAATGGGCTTACAGTTCAGTGATAAATTAGGATTAGTGAAGGTTCTTCTATCTCTGCAGCAGTTAATACACAGAATTGTTGAACACTGTCCACAGTTAATTTGGATAGGGACCCACCATATTTGAATGCTGCCCACTGATGTTGACACAGAAAATCCTGTCCAAGTATCACGTCAGAACACAAATTCTTCAGAACACCCAAACAGGTGGCAATATACAGCTGGTTGTCAAGGCATAGATTTACAACTACATAGCCTCTTGAATTAGTGTTTAAAGTTTTATGGACCACGGTGCTACCTTTACTAGATGGATAAACTTTGAAGTTTAGTTCCTGCATAACTCATCCAATTTTTGTATAGCAATGTTGAAATCTGTACATTCTGCTACATACTCAAACATGCTGGATCTCATACAGCTCAAGAGGGCCCAGTGCTTGTTAGGAATTCTTTCTTTTTAATTGCCGAAATAGTTCAACGGGATGGTTTGCCAATGATGATAATCTCTGGCAGCCGTTGGTGAACAGGGATCAATATCAAGTTCTTTGGCTTCCACACCGTTCTCATGCTCATTTTTGTGTTTATTTTGCTAAATAAATTGTGATAAGTAAAACAAAACTTAGAACAGAGGTAAAAATACTAAGCTTTATTTAACTAAATGAAACTCAGTTACAAAATAAAGGGTGGGGGGTAAGTCACAGATTATATAGCATGCGTGGACAAGTCTATTGCTCACTGCCTACTTTTGAAAAAGTTATGTAAAATAAAAAAGATTTGTCTGTCATGTAGCAGTTGTAATAGTTCACTTATTTATACCATAAAAATGTGACACAGTGATTGGACAAATCTGAAACAAGAATATATTTATGAAAAACATGACTTTTAGAAAATAAATAAAAATTTCCATTCAACTACATGATTAAGTAATACACTGAATAGGCATGACAAAGCAAGACTTCAATAGTTTATATAAAGAAAGAAAAAACAATTTTTTGCTTTTGCTTCCAATTATGTCACTGAGAAAAATTTCCTGTTTTGAAATGTAGTATCATTTTATTTAGTTGATATAAATGTAACATTCAAGCAATTTAGCAGTTGGTAGAAAAATTCCCTTATAGAAATGATGAGTTACTAACTGCTTTAAGAATAAAGAACTAAGAACATATAAGATAATCTTCAGGAGCCAGGCAAACCTACCTAGGTTTGCCTGGCTCATGAGGATTATCTTAGGTTTTGCTCTACTTAGTGTATTGAGTCTTTTTACTCGTTTTGGTGTTTTTTTTTCTTTGGACTTGGAGCTGAAACGCTGACGATTGTTTTCACCTAGTTTTAATGTTCTTGGTTCTTTCTTTTTTTACTAAGTTTATGTTTACGTTGATGTGACTACAAATGCCCACAAACAAGAGATGCTGAAAATTTTAAATTTAAATTTTTCTTTTACGAGTATATAATCTAACCAATTTCATTTTGATTATTTTTTCCTTTTGCTTTGGTTTAAGAATCTAAATGAAATTATATACTGAAAACACATTAACAAAAACTAAATATTGCTTGATGTTGTAGGCAGGAGATGATCCCTTTCTTTACACTGTATGAGCAGTACTCTACAATATAACAACTATTCTGTGTACATGACAGCAACCTCCACAAGGGTACAAGATGATAACAATACTCAGAAAACAGCCTCGGTCTGCCTACACTATGTGAAGGGCTTATCAGAAAAGATACAAAAGATCTGTGGTCTGTATAATATCAGGACAACCTTCAGGAGTGGTTCAACACTATGCAGGCATCTATTCCAAGTAAGACCACCCATAGAGGAGAACAATGGTTGAGTAATCCAAAAAGTGTTGTAAGTTCAATACCTGGTTGCAACAGAGGGAATAAAAAGTTAAGATATCAAAAAAGGCCTGTTATAAGGAATTAGAATAATCTATCTAAACAAAGGGTTTGATTTAAAATTCCAATGCATATCATCTGAAGGTTAGAGAGTACAATGGCCAAAACATTGTAAATATAGCAACAAAGATGACAACAGTCAGAACAATGTAAATAATGTAAAGAGCATAAACTTGTACCCAAATCATGTATGAAACATAATGGCTACTCAAAATGAAAGATTATAACCATACCCAAGCTTTGCTTACTCCATTTGGAATAAAAATTAATATAAAAGTTTGCTATGCTTGACTTTCATAAATAAGTAATGGTTCATCTATCAACAAAGAATGAAGTGATTTTTTTGTTTTCCTGGGAAATGATAGAAGCACAAATTATATGTTACCTACAGAATTTTTTGTATTAAACCAAAATGAAATATCAGTACAATGAGAAAACCTTTTTTTTTTTTTACCTCTTTAATAAAGTAACTGTTGATATATTTATTATGGGCAAAAATTGTGATAAAAAAATTGTGTAAATCAACTAAAGAGATATTTAAGAAAATATGCAAAACAGAGTTAATGAATCAAGTTAGAGATAGAGGCATTGATTCCTTTTTTTTTTTTTTTTTTTTTTTTTGAGATTTTTACATTTTTTTTTTGTTTTCTATAAACCTTCAAAGATTTGTACAAGAAAACAATTAGTCACTCATAAATATTAAGGTAGGTCAAGAGAAATCTCCTTAGATCACATGGTCCAATTTCAGTTACTAATCTTTTGCCCATCTTTTTTGTTATATTTTTTCCATACATTTTCCAATGACTACTCAAAATGGCAGATTGAATGATTATGTGATTATGACATTCATTCAAAAAAGAAGAAAAAAAATATAATTAGAAAATGACATTAAAGCATATCAAGATTTTCTGATTCTCTGCCAAGGAATGAAAAAATATGCTGTTAAAACTTGACCTTTAGAAGATAAAGAAACAGCATCCCCTTAAATAATTAAATAGCATGTTGAAAATGCATGACAAACAGACTTCAATAAAGAAAGAAAGAAAAAAACTAAAAGAGCATAATTTTTTCCTCTTGCACCCAGTGATGATACTGATGAAAATTTCCTCTTTTGAAATGCAACAGCTAGGGAATCAATGGCCATGCTTCCATAACCAAGGCAAGCATTCATGTCCAAGTGTTGAAAAAATTGGTTGGAAGCACACACAGGAAAAGAAAGGTAAGACGAGTCCAATAGGTTCACTCGGCAAAACAAATCCACACTTCTTGTCTCGATCTCCAATATGCCACTCACTGTCCCAAACAACAAGCTCATCACCTGTTAAATGAGCGTACCATGTTTTTATACACCTGACCCAGCCAACATGCAGCCAATGAGCGCCTAGAACCAGCCAATAAAAATGGCTACTAACAACACCACTACCAACATTAGCACAAAGTGCTGTCAGATTCACTGTCTGAAGCTTGTTGATTTGCTGTCTCCACACTCCCTTGCAAAATATACATGCAATTCTAGCCTTTTTGGGTCACCAAGGTAAGTCACCACTACACCAAGGCCATCAACTGTGGTCTGACTTGAGGAGAGATGAACTCCATCTACCCATCTAAGACATGCTGTGCATGAATAAATAGCTGTCTAACTTTCAACCAAGGTTTGTGGCGAGGGCTGGTTTGGTGTTCATCTATACAGCAACGTTACTATCACACCCAGTCATGGAACTGATGATGGTCATCATCATCATTTTCTTTAGCTGATATGAATTTATCAGTCAAACAATTTGATGCTTGGTTCAAAGAAATCTCTATAGGAATGCAAAAATACAGTTTTTACAAATTTTTAACCAAACTTTACATTCACGTAGCAAGAATCATAAATTGGAGATATTAGAAAACGTACTACAAAATAATCAAAGCGGTTTAAGTAAAT